>OY755243.1:26773602-26986322 GCA_963576725.1 Azorinus chamasolen | reverse complement strand
GGAAAATCTTTAAAAATCTTCTTCTGTAAAACTGTAAAGCCCAGTCCTTTTATATGCGGTGTGAAGCATCACTTAATGATCCTCTACCAATATTGATCAAATTTTAACTTCCGAACCTAAAATGGCCACGCCCCTTGGTTTCATATTGGCTTTTTTTATTTGTTTGATGCATAAGCCTATAGTAACCAGGTGAGCGATTAAGGGCCATCATGGCCATCTTGTTTAGACCCAAACTGCTAGCATCACGATTTCGCCACTAGCCTGCCGTGCTAAGGTAGACAACTGTCAACACCATTTTCTCTTCATTAACATGAGTAAACACCCTTGATTCAAATGTATACTATTTATAGAGAAACGATGAAATGAAATAACAAAGACATGTTTTTGGATTTCTTTGGTCGAAACTCTTTTAATTTCAGTTTCATTTAGTATCACCTTTTTTGATGAAACAAAATGTAGTTCAATTTTTCAGACAGAAGAAACAGAGAAAACGAAATTCAGAAAAGCGTAAAGTAAACAGTAATTCAGATTTTTAGGCAGGCGACTGCTTAATGCGAGGTAAAAGGCATACAGAGAGTCCACAGAGGAGCTTTCTGCATGACTCCAACCCAACATTAACCTGCCACCTGTCTTAAGATCGATAATGATATTTCTTTGAGTGTTTGAATTAGCGACATTTACTGTACAGTAAAATCTCGATTATTCGATTTTTTTTGTATAGATGAATTTAGACACGTTTAGGCAGGTGGCTGCTTAATGCATGGTGAAAGTCATGCAGAAAGCTCATAGAGGAGCTTTCTGCATGACTTGCGCCATGCATTAAGCTACCATCTATCTTAATGATCGATAATGATACTATTCTGAGTGAATTAGCGACGTTTTCTGTATATAATTTTAAATATAGCCAAAGTCTTATTTCTGATTTTGTTGTGATTGAACATATAATATGTATATCTGGCATGCAATCTTTAGCACTTTGAGAAGGTGACATCTGTTTAAACTATCGTCTGCTTAACCCTTTACAGCATAAATACGCCTTTCTATGCATTTGCAAACAGAGTAGACCCAGATCAGACTGCTCCTACAGGAGTTGTCTGATCAGGGTCCGATCTGTTTGCTTATACATTGTAGTATAATATAGGTTTTTCTACAGTTTCTGTCTGAGCAAAAATGTGCTAAGTTCATAAGTCATTATAGTAAATAAGTTAATTAATAGTCATGATGTCATAATTTCTTAACCCTTTCCGTGTTGACTATTTATGTAAGAAACAATGACTGTTAAAATTTACTAGCCACATTTTTAACAGCATTTTTTTTACTGCCACAGAACCTATGGTCTAAATTATACCATCAGCAAACAGAACAGACCCTGGTCTACTGGGTCTAATATGTTTGCAAAGGCGTGAACAAGTGTTTATATGTGGGACAGGTTTAACCCTTTCCTCCATAAATACGCCTTTCTACGCCTGCTATAAAAGGCACATGTAGAAACCATTGTGATAAATAGAGCATTTGCTCCTATAGGAGCCAATGCTCTATTTATCACAATGGTTTCAAACTACAAAATTCTAAAAGTTTCCTTTTCTCTAGTTAATGCTCCTTTTCGGTAGATTTATTCAAAGTGGTTGGATCTAAAAATAGCCTATGGAGGAAAGGGTTAAACAGCTGAAGAAACGTTCCCTTCACTACAAAAATCCGACTTTCAAACAGTTTTGATCCTGATGAGACGCCGAATCATACAGTGTCTAATCTAAATCGACTAATGTTTGAAAATGTGATCGAAAAATCGCCAACAGAATGGTAAAATTTAGGAAATGTTCATTATAACAATTTGCGCAGGTGAGCCACGTGTTACTAAAACTAGCCATTTACACTACAGTGGTAACCCATAACGCTTTCCTTGTTAAATATTCATGTAAAACATAATGACATCATGAACATTTATTATATTTATAATGGCGCATGTATGCTTTTTTGTATATTGGTAGAAACGGCAGTCAGGTCTGTCATAGATTCATAAACAAACAGAGCAGACTCTTATCAGACGGCTTCAACAGGTCTTTATAAGCAGGTGGTTGCTTAATGCAGGACACAAGTAATGCAGAAAGCTCCTCTAGGAGCTTTCTGCATTACTTTTGTCCTGCATCAAGCTACCACCTGCATCTAGCACCCATAATTAAACGTCTTCTAGGTGGTCGCATTAGCGGGGTTTTACTGTATTTATAAAGGCGTGAAAAGTGTTTGTAAATATGAGGGAAAGGGTTAAACTAACAATTGTTGTCTGCTTCAATTCTTATGATTAAGATAATTAACATTTTCTCATTTCTTTCTTCAAAAAATATAGTCAAAATGTCAAATAGTTCGGATCCTGATGAGACACCACATTTCACTGATGTTGCTGTCAGGTGACAAACAGTACTAATCTAGATCACCGGTCGTGCTGGAAACTGAACAGTGTGAATTCACTGAATTGTCCTCTAGAGTTCATACATTTGGACTCGAATTTCGTTTAATTTTCACTAAAAATGTTTGAAGCTCAAGATTGGCTCATGATGAAGCAAAGATTATAGTAGACGACAATCTAGTTAGCGCGATAAATGTTTAATTATAAATGTATAATGCGAATATGGCAAGGGCTAAGTCACACCCAGTACTGTTCCTCGCTCAGTATAGGCACGTGGTAGCTAAGCTCAACCAGATGACCCAGGAAGCTGTGGTTCTCATACACGTGCAGCGGAAGTTCCTGATAGGACTTGGACATGGGCCGGGACTCAGCAGTCAGTGGATAGTTATCCCAGTACAGTGAGGCATCCGCTTGCTGAAAGTGAGACACATATTCTTTCATAACTTAAAGCATATTTCAAAAGTTCTTGTACATTAACCTGGCCTTACCCCGGTGACCTGACTAACATACTTTGATGAAATGCACCTCTTTTAAGCAGATATGTCTCATTTCTGGCGAATACATCTATATCATTACTCATTATATTGTTTGCAGCCTCATTTTTCTGTAACCGTGTCCCTGTTCTACGTTTATTCCAAATTTCAATACGTACTGAATATTCATGGAAAGTATAGTTACAACGAAATATGGAATGTTGAACATTGTAGCCATTTTAGAAAGTACAGAAACATATATTTCAAATTCCATTAGCAACCAGAGCAGACCAGACGACTCCTATAGGAATCGTCTGATTTGGGTCTACTCTGTTTGCAAATGCGTGAAAACACGTTTCTATGAGGGAAAGGGTTAACCATTTCCCTGTTCCCACAGTGTTCAACTAACCCAATTAAAATTCCATATTATTAAATTGTTAATAATTCTGCATAGGTAAAATCAGATGTTTATAGGCATTTACTATTGATTTGACACATGTCCTTCTGAAAACAGTTTGATTTGACACATGTCCTTCTGAAAACAGTTTGATTTGACACATGTCCTTCTGAAAACAGTTTACAGTGTGTTTTTTATTATTACATGTATTATACGTCCTTGTAAAGGTAACTTTATTGTAGGAAATTGCATTGTCTGTCTATATTTCACAAAACTTGTGATACATGTATACAAACGTATATTTAACGTATATTTAATTCATTTTGTTTAACCCATTCCATGTTCTAGGTCCACTGAATATTTATGAAAGAAAGCAATTATAATGAAATCTGGAAGGTGGAACATTGTAGACATTTTAGAAAGCAAAGAAACAGACCTATCTAATTCTATTAGCAAACAGAGCAGACCCTGATCAGACGGCTCCTCTAGGAGCCGTCTGATCTGGGTCTGCTCTGTTTGAAAATGCGTGAAAACACGTTTATATGAGAGAAAGGGTTAATGGTTTCTTTGAATCTATTTCAATAACAGATTTCTATAATGGAGGCTACATATACATGTATATACATGTACATGTATGTATTTATTCCAGACGGGTTCAGTAGATTGTTTTCACTTTACACATTCAATATAGTGGCAATGTAACTTGTTCCAATTCATATTTACTCAGTATCACACCCTGAACATATTAAGTCAAAGGAACAATTTAATGACACACCCATACACATCCTGACACACCCATACACATCCTGACACACCCATACACATCCTGACACACCCATACACATCCTGACACACCCATACACATCCTGACACACCCATACACATCCTGACACACCCATACACATCCTGACACACCCATACACATCCTGACACACCCATACACATCCTGACACACCCATACACATCCGGATCCCTATTATTTTACCAAAATGACGCTCAGATCTGCTTTAAAAATATTTTATAAAGCAGATACTTTCTCGTGAAATTTCAGAGCAAGATAATTTTTTAATTTTAATTTTAATTTTTTATCAGGGTCTATGCTACATCAGGGTCTATGCTATATCAGGGTCTATGCTATATCAGGGTATATGCTATATCCTGGTATATGCTATATCAGGGTATATGCTACATCAGGGTCTATGCTATATCAGGGTCTATGCTATCAATCAGGGTATAAGCTATCAGGGTATATGCTATCAGGGTCTATGCTGCCAGGGTATATTATATCAATATATATGCTATACCAGGGTATATGCTATATCAGGATATATGCTATATCCGGGTATATGCTATATCAGGGTATATGCTATATCAGGGTATATGCTATATCAGGGTATATGCTACCAGGGTCTATGCTGACAGGGTATATGCTATCAAGATATATGCTATATCAGGATATTTGATAAATCCGGGTATATGCTATATCATGGTATATGCTACCAGGGTCTATGCTATATCAGATCTATGCTATACCGTGGTATCACGGTCTATGCTATCAATCAGGGTATATGCTATCAATCAGGACATATACTATCAATTAGGGTATATGCTATCATGATATATGCTATACCTGGGTATATGCTATATCAGGGTATATGCTATCAGGGTATATGTTATATCAGGGTATATGCTATCAGGGTATATGCTATATCAGGGTATATGCTATACCAGGGTTTATACGACAACTGGTCGATTAGCGATACATTTGGCAACAAATTGGTCCCTTGTGATACAATGAGTAAAGCCGTGCCTCAGCAGGGAACCAAACACCTTGTCTGATTTTGACAAGATATGTCTTTGAGAACTGAAATAGACGACACCTTTCAGCTGGAGAAAGTTAACGTATATATTGAGTTCAGATAGTAAAGCCACGGTTAAACCTTTCTAAATAGACCATTAAATTTAAGTCTAATTCTGAGTTTTTAAGACAAGTGGTAGCTTAATGCAGGACGAAAGTCTAGGAGAAAACTGCTCTAGGAGATTTCTGTGTGACTTTCGTCCTGCATTAAGCAACAACCTTCCCTTTTTGACCGTCATCTTTTTCATTAAGTAAATCCTCTCTATAACGGCCACTAAATTGTGTTAATTAGTTCGTATTTAAGACAGGTGGCTGCTTAAAGCAATGTGAAAGTACTTTCAACTTGCTTTAAGCAGCCACCTGCCTTCAACACAAAATACGTGATGTAATTTAGTGACCGTTATAGAGAGGTTCTACTGTATATGGTCGTTATAGGCAGGTTCTACTGTAATGTTACTAATGCACACGGGGTAATTATGTTGGACTCGTACCTGGCTACTGCTGTTGGTGGAGGTCGCCGAGTTCATGTCTCCATTCAGACTCCAGCTTCTCTGGAGTCCGGCTGACAAGCTCGTCCCGGAAATGGTTGTGATCCTAGGCGTTGGGTCAACCGACGAATTCGGGCGCATTGACGACGATTCGTCCACAGGGCGGATACTAGACATTTCATCCACGAGTTTAGAAAGATCTTCCGGACTTGCAGGACCGCTGGGTTCGTTGCCCAGTTGACCAGAGCGGAGAACCATTCCCCCAGGATAACCGGAAGTGTTATTGCTACCGACGTTCGGAAGCATAGATGTGTTGTCAGATATATGGGTATCCGAGGAAATGCTACTCGCCAGGGTGTAGTTTAGTACCTTTGATCTTGGAAATGAAACGTTAGCGTTTGGAATTACCAAACTATTGTTGTTTGGGTCAATGGCAGGCATATTTTGTTTGCTGAATGGGGCTATACTACTTGGTAAACTGCTGTAGTTGGTGCTTGGATGATCTGTGACGGTAGTTGATCGACTGGTGTAGAAAGACGAAGGCTGCAGCGCACTTTGGCTCTGTTTAGACGAGCTCTGGTACGACGATTCCGGGTAAGACGACCCAAGCGACATTCCATGTTGATCATTACTCGTGTTGCCATATGGTAAAAAATTTGAACGTGAAAGAACCGTGTTTGAGGTCGGACTGGACGGATAACTAGTATACTGAGACGTTTTGCTGTTCTCATGACGTCGATATTGCGAAGACTCACTTTCGGTGTCGCATTCCGTTGTGGGGGTATTGTTGTTTGGAAAGAATGGCGACCTCGCCACTGTCTCGTAAGTTTTCACAAGGCTGGGCGAGTAATTATCACTACGGTGGACCTGTGATGAGTGCTGAACTTGTGAAGAATAAACCCTGTCCCTGTGAGAGTTGCTTAATGATTCCTCATACGACGGAGGAGCATTCGACGACGTCAGCGACGGCCAGGTCAGGTGATATGGGCAAAAGGACTGCGATCTGACTGGATCATAATTTTGTGAAAGTTCGGAAAGTTTTGCCGAAGACGGAGACTCGATCTCGTCGATTGGCGATAGTGGGGTGGGCTTTGTAGATAATCTCATAACAGGTGTTGGAACAGCCTTCCAGTGGTTCTTATCCCAGTAAAACGAATACTTCCCCTGGTTAGGACGCTGTGACGGAATAACGGTCACGTTAGGGGTCTTAGCCAGCGGAAAGTTGTTGTTTTTCTCGTTCAAGCTACTTCTTAGCGGTGTTGTCGATCTCGTGGAATCTCGCGTGACGTACAGAGCGCCACGTGAACCGCGACTTCCTCTGTAGCTGCGGTGAAATGCCATCCCGGAGCCAGCGATGTCTTTGGCTATTCGCAGTCGCCGCCTGTCCCTCCACTTGTGCCACCACAGGCATAAAGCGACACAAACGAGAAACACGCCGATCATGACTATTGGGATTATCAATCCCCAGCTGGGGTTATCAGAATCTTCATCATCTGTGTCTGGTTTGAGTGTAGTTTTACTGGGCTTGCCCGGCGATGAAAATGTAGCTTTGCCATCCATGGTATGTATGTTTCGTCCTGCAATATTTGAAAACAGCAACATCAGTTAATGGAAAAGTAGTAAAGTCAAGCAGGCAAAGCCACATGCAAGACGCAACCACCACCAAAACACCGATAGACAGCATGACACACACACACACACACACACACAACCACACACCCAAACGCACGCACACACACACACACACACACACACACACACACACACACACACGAAATGAACAAAGAAAACACCAAAAGACACACAAGAACCAGGGACAAACATTCCACAACATGAACAAACCACAAGCACAAAGACGCAAGGCAAACAAAAGGAAGGGTGACAAAGAGAGTACCGCCTTGGCACGGGCAGCAGCAAAACCACCACTGGGGGTTTAAACCGGTTTACGGACGTCCTAACCTCACACTTCTCTCAAAGTCACCCTAGCTTTACAAATATTGTAAATAAAGGTATCCCCGCTGGACTTACCCACAACATAGACGACGGTGAACACAGGACAACATGTAAAACATAGCATAATAACTGTGACAATCCGTCAAATATGTACTCAATGACTTTGCTGAAGTCAGAGCACCTGCAGGTAAGCCGTTAAGGGCACGACAGGGAAAAAGTAATACATGAGTCTGGTAAGCTCCTCCTGTATCCAAGTTTAAGAGTATACCATCATAGAGTACTACCCTCGGCCTGTCATCGCGCAAGCAAAGAGGGAAGCGTAGTTACCGACTGTAAAAGGGTCGATAACCAAACATGCAGTGTGTTGCAATATAATAGGATCATAACCATGTTTAGTTCTCTTTGTGTGATTTCTATGCAAAACACTTGGATGTCAGAGATCAGTAGTAGTAACTGTTGACCGTAAATATATCTCTTTACTCAATGAATAGTCTGACAAGAAACAATAACGTCATGAATATCAATTAATTGAATTTTTATAATGGCACTATGGACAAACTATTTTTATCATGACAAATTGTAGAATCAGATCGACATTAGATCATTTATAAGCAAACAGTGCAGACCCTGATCAGACGGCTCCTACTGGAGCCGTCAGATCTGGGTCTACCCTGTTTGCAATGGGGAAATATGGAGGAAAATATTAATATCGTAAGGATAGTTTAACCTTTTTTCGAATGATATCGATGAAAGTCATTACTTTCGGTTTTAAACCGAAAATAATGACTTACAAACCGAAAGTAATGACTTTCGCCGATATCAATATCAAGCTTGTAGAGATTCTTAGGAAAATATTATTTGAAGAAATGGTGAATACACGATATCCATTCATGCTGTTGCTATCAGACCGGGACACTGCCTTATAGACCAGTTATATGGTGTTTTGACTTGAATTATAGCGTATTTCTATTTCGAACCGCAGAGTCAACCTGTGTCCTAGAGGGGTTGGTTGTCAGCTTTCTGCATGACTTTCATCCTGTATTAAGCAGCCGCCTGCCTAAAGGTATCTAATTTATTCTTTACTAGCATTCCGGTTTAGAGACGTTTTGCTTGTAATATTAATCCTTTGTCAAGCAGAGGGTCATTGAAGCAGTCGTCCTATCATGGTGTGGTGTATGTGTGTTTATTTCATATCTTCATTCTTGAATGTTAATTATTGGAAAATGGAGATAGTGTTTGGAAAAATACAGTAGAGCTCTGTGAATTGTATAAGGAATGAACAGAATGTGTCCGAATGATTTATTATATTGATCAGGGTATGAGAGGTATGAGGAAATGTCTAGCGTATCACCACCTACAGACGTCAGACAGATGGCATCACTATGAGGAAATACCTAGCGTATCAACACCTACAGACGTCAGACAGATGGCATCACTATGAGGAAATGTCTAGCGTATCACCACCTACAGATGTCAGACAGATGGCATCAAAATGAGGAAATGCCTAGCGTATCACCACCTACAGATGTTAGACTGCACCCGTGCAAATAGATGGGATCTCTGATCTGGGTCCGCTCTGTTTGCTTACAAAATTTTGTAATTTTGATATTGCCAAGTCTTGTTCATGTTATTAATAGAAACATCAAAGTTTGTTCCATGTTTTTGTGTGTATACATGAAAGATTCTTGAACAAACTGAACATATTCCAAGTTTATTATAACGATGTTGTCGTTTCTTTACTGCTTTAGAAAGACTAAATTGGTTGAATAACAGTATATATTTAGCGGCAAAGGTGACTTCCACAAAAGTGTGTGAACTCGAGGTATCCTAGAATAGCTCCTCCACATCGCGGAATGAATCGGAATACCTTTGACATTGCCTCGATTGGTACTTCAGTATACACCCATTCCGAGATATTGCGGTTATAGCTGTGGGGGATATTCCAGGATATTGCCCAAGAGGTGTTTGTGAAACACGTTGCCCCGGTCTGCGTCTGAACTCAGTGACCTTTACCTTTGATGGCCTTTAGGTGTAACCTTGACCTTTATCTGATGGCATCCAAAATATGCAGTTTCTTAAGAAGAGATGCATGTGCTCACCAAATACAAATTTGTATCAACTAATTCCAGGTTATATCCAATTTTAACATTATTAAAATGACTTTTGAACTTGACTTTGTTGTCTTGATCTAGACAAGACACCACTTAAACTATGCAGCTTCAAGAGATGCATAAGCACAAAAATATGAATACTTTATCTCTACTGGTTCAAAATGTATGGCTTATATACATATATGGAAAAATGACCTCTGACTTTGTCTAGTGACCATGACCAGACAACCATTAATCCTTTCGCTGCCAATGCCGGATCTGTGATTACCTATGCAAACAGTTAGGATCCAGATGAGACGCCGAGTAACTCGGCGTCTCATCAGGATCCAAACTGTTTGTTACTGTTATTATGTTTTTGAAACAAAAATGAAGAAAATCAATAAATGAAAATTTGCAGCAGACGACAAAGTTAGCAGACGACAGAATTTGGCAGCGAAAGGGTTAAAAGATGCAGGTGTATGAGATGCACGAGCACGGTAAATATGAATTTCACATGTATTTATCTCTATTAGTTCATATTTATAGCAAATGATTTGCAAAAGACATAAAGAAAACTGATACAGCGCATGGAAATAGAGCTTAGATAACATCGGCACTCACATAACAAGTACCTACTAGAAGATACTGGCTAAAACAGTCTTACCCGAGGTTAAGTACAAATCCAATGTTTAGTTTTACTCCACGTCCATGTCGTGTTGGATTCATCAACATTTATAAATGACCACACATTCAGTTTGTGTGAGTGACAGAGTGTATGGGAATCGACCAACCCGTGCATTGTTTGGTGAACAGCCGCTGCGGGTACACACCTGAAAATATACCGTTATGTAACCGTTTACCTGTTCAATAGTCTTGTAAGAAATAATGACACCATGGATATTTATTAGTTTAATTATTTATAATGTAAAGTTTTCAAGGG
This sequence comes from Azorinus chamasolen, assembly GCA_963576725.1. Lineage (NCBI taxonomy): Eukaryota > Metazoa > Mollusca > Bivalvia > Cardiida > Solecurtidae > Azorinus > Azorinus chamasolen. Next base: position 26,975,719 of record OY755243.1, on the reverse strand, counting down.
AGTTGTTTTGTTTTGATAAAACTGTAGAATCAGATCTATACCGTCTGAGCTGGGTCTGCTTTGTTTGCACATGCGTTAAAATGCGTTTATATGAAACAAAGGGTGTAGACCACAGGTAGGGGTATCGAAATGACTTTATTGTGTATTGTACATGTGGACAACCATACCAGACTTTGTTGACCGAAACAAGTCAACATAGAGTGATTTTGAAAAAGCCGTAATATACATAGATGTAACGGGAATTAATTCCACATCAGGAGCGACAGTTTTATATCTACTAAACAATGCAATTAACCATGACATGTTTTATCAGAACAGTAAAACTCTCTATAACGCCCACTAAATTGTATTAATTAGTTGGTATTTAGGGCAGGTGGCTGCTTAAAGCAAGGTGAAAGTAAAACAGAACGCTCATATAGAAGCGTTCTGTTTTACTTTCACCTTACATTAAGCAGACACCTGCCTTTAACACAAACTATTTGATGTAATTTAGTGATCGTTATAGAGAGGTTTTACTGTATATGGAATGTCACTGAGTTATCTTCAACAGTTTTGAAGAAATGCTACAACATTAATGCTACAACATTAATAAGGCAGAAAAATGTAGAATTATAGACCGAGAATAAAGAACTATTATGGAGATATTATTACATTTTATTTCCCCACGCCAAACTCTGACATTTTGTTTCACCAGACTATATTTACCGGTTATATACGATTGATCTGATAATTCAGACACATGCAAGCATCGAAGCAGCTATAATTTTATAACTGGAGAACATAATCCTGATTACAATGCACACCCTCAGATAGGCAGAACCAGTTATGCACTATAGTAAAACTCTCTATAACGGCCACCAAATTATGTTAATTAGTTGATATTTAGGGCAGGTGGCTGCTTAAAGCAAGGCGAAAGTAAAACAGAACGCTCCTATAGGAGCGTTCTGTTTTACTTTCACCTTGCTTTAAGCAACCACCTGACTTTAACACAAAATACTTTATGTAATGTAGTGTCCATTATAGAAAGGTTTTACTGTATTTAATATGCAAAAAGAGCAAACTCTGACAAAGAGATTGTACAGGAGCAGTCTGATCTGGGTCTACTCTGATATGGGTCTACTCTGTTTGCTAATAGAACCTGAAAGATCTGTTTCGCTACTTTCTAAAACGGGTATAATGTTCCACCTGTCATATTTCATTATACAGTAAAACCTCTATAACGGCCACTAAATTACATCAAATAGTTTGTGTTAAAGGCAGGTGGCTGCTTAAAGCAAGGTGAAAGTAAAACAGAACGCTCCTATAGGATATAAAATTAATATAAATCTGATAATGGGTCATCTGCAGAACATTCCTGTATAATTTAATGGAAATCCATTTAGAGGTTTAAGAGGAGATGATGTTTAAAATAACTTGTAAATTAAATCTATTACAAACTCCCATGACCTACTTATGCAGAGGAATGGAACGATTTATACAAATATAAACGACGGTCATCTAACATTTCTGTGAAATTTGGCTGAAACCCATTCATCGGTTTAAAAGATGTCTTTTAAAGAAATCCGACAGGGTTACAAACAGTTATATTTGTCGAAGATCCACGCACTGGTTTAGATGTCATTAAAAAGCCTTTTTTTCAGGAGTGAGATTTTTACCTAAGTTATGCTTTAGTGATCACACTATCGACATGGCGGGGTTTTGAACACACTTTGCACTATTACACAAAACAGAACTACATTGACATTAATTTTGGAACAACCCTCGGACTATAACTGTAAATTACTAGTACTACTCTTCTGCTACTATTTCTACTATAAACTACTGTCAGTATTGTTACTACTAGTACTATAACTGTAAGCATTACTAATACTACGCTTCTGCTACTAATTCTACTATGCACTACTGTCAGTACTGCTACTACTAGTACTGTTACTGTAAGTATCACTAATACTACTCTTCTGCTACTATTTCTACTATGCACTGCTGTCAGTACTGCTACTACTAGTACTATTACTGTAAGTATTACTAATACTACGCTTCTGCTACTAATTCTACTATAAACTACTGTCAGTACTGCTACTACTAGTACTGTTACTGTAAGTATTACTAGTACTACTCTTCTGCTACTAATTCTACTATGCACTACTGTCAGTACTGCTACTACTAGTACTATAACTGTAAGCATTACTAATACTACGCTTCTGCTACTAATTCTACTATGCACTACTGTCAGTACTGCTACTACTAGTACTGTTACTGTAAGTATCACTAATACTACTCTTCTGCTACTATTTCTACTATGCACTGCTGTCAGTACTGCTACTACTAGTACTATTACTGTAAGTATTACTAATACTACGCTTCTGCTACTAATTCTACTATAAACTACTGTCAGTACTGCTACTACTAGTACTATTACTGTAAGTATCACTAATACTACTCTTCTGCTACTATTTCTACTATGCACTGCTGTCAGTATTGCTACTACTAGTACTATTACTGTAAGTATTACTAATACTACTCTTCTGCTACTATTTCTACTATGCACTACTGTCAGTACTGCTACTACTAGTACTATTACTGTAAGTATCACTAGTACTACTCTTCTGCTACTATTTCTACTATGCACTACTGTCAGTACTGCTACTACTAGTACTATTACTGTAAGTATTACTAATACTACGCTTCTGCTACTAATTCTACTATAAACTACTGTCAGTACTGCTACTACTAGTACTATTACTGTAAGTATCACTAGTACTACTCTTCTGCTACTATTTCTACTATGCACTACTGTCAGTATTGCTACTACTAGTACTGTTACTGTAAGTATCACTAATACTACTCTTCTGCTACTATTTCTACTATGCACTGCTGTCAGTACTGCTACTACTAGTACTATTACTGTAAGTATTACTAATACTACGCTTCTGCTACTAATTCTACTATAAACTACTGTCAGTACTGCTACTACTAGTACTATTACTGTAAGTATCACTAGTACTACTCTTCTGCTACTATTTCTACTATGCACTGCTGTCAGTACTGCTACTACTAGTACTATTACTGTAAGTATTACTAATACTACTCTTCTGCTACTATTTCTACTATGCACTACTGTCAGTACTGCTACTACTAGTACTATTACTGTAAGTATCACTAGTACTACTCTTCTGCTACTATTTCTACTATGCACTACTGTCAGTATTGCTACTACTAGTACTGTTACTGTAAGTATCACTAATACTACTCTTCTGCTACTATTTCTACTATGCACTGCTGTCAGTACTGCTACTACTAGTACTATTACTGTAAGTATTACTAATACTACGCTTCTGCTACTAATTCTACTATAAACTACTGTCAGTACTGCTACTACTAGTACTATTACTGTAAGTATTACTAATACTACTCTTCTGCTACTATTTCTACTATGCACTACTGTCAGTACTGCTACTACTAGTACTATTACTGTAAGTATCACTAGTACTACTCTTCTGCTACTATTTCTACTATGCACTACTGTCAGTATTGCTACTACTAGTACTGTTACTGTAAGTATCACTAATACTACTCTTCTGCTACTATTTCTACTATGCACTGCTGTCAGTACTGCTACTACTAGTACTATTACTGTAAGTATTACTAATACTACGCTTCTGCTACTAATTCTACTATAAACTACTGTCAGTACTGCTACTACTAGTACTATTACTGTAAGTATTACTAATACTACGCTTCTGCTACTAATTCTACTATAAACTACTGTCAGTACTGCTACTACTAGTACTATTACTGTAAGTATTACTAGTACTACTCTTCTGTTACTATTTCTACTATGCACTGCTGTCAGTATTGTTACTACTAGTACTATTACTGTAAGTATTACTAATACTACGCTTCTGCTACTAATTCTACTATAAACTACTGTCAGTACTGCTACTACTAGTACTATTACTGTAAGTATCACTAGTACTACTCTTCTGCTACTATTTCTACTATGCACTACTGTCAGTACTGCTACTACTAGTACTATTACTGTAAGTATCACTAGTACTACTCTTCTGCTACTAATTCTACTATAAACTACTGTCAGTACTGCTACTACTAGTACTATAACTGTAAGTATTACTAATACTACGCTTCTGCTACTAATTCTACTATGCACTACTGTCAGTACTGCTACTACTAGTACTATTACTGTAAGTATTACTAATACTACTCTTCTGCTACTATTTCTACTATGCACTACTGTCAGTACTGCTACTACTAGTACTATTACTGTAAGTATCACTAGTACTACTCTTCTGCTACTATTTCTACTATGCACTACTGTCAGTATTGCTACTACTAGTACTGTTACTGTAAGTATCACTAATACTACTCTTCTGCTACTATTTCTACTATGCACTGCTGTCAGTATTGCTACTACTAGTACTATTACTGTAAGTATTACTAATACTACTCTTCTGCTACTATTTCTACTATGCACTACTGTCAGTACTGCTACTACTAGTACTATTACTGTAAGTATTACTAATACTACGCTTCTGCTACTAATTCTACTATAAACTACTGTCAGTACTGCTACTACTAGTACTATTACTGTAAGTATTACTAATACTACGCTTCTGCTACTAATTCTACTATAAACTACTGTCAGTACTGCTACTACTAGTACTATTACTGACAGTATCACTAATACTACTCTTCTGCTACTATTTCTACTATGCACTACTGTCAGTATTGCTACTACTTGTACTATTACTGTAAGTATTACTAGTACTACTCTTCTGTTACTATTTCTACTATGCACTGCTGTCAGTATTGTTACTACTAGTACTATTACTGTAAGTACTACTAATACTACGCTTCTGCTACTAATTCTACTATAAACTACTGTCAGTACTGCTACTACTAGTACTATTACTGTAAGTATCACTAGTACTACTCTTCTGTTACTATTTCTACTATGCACTGCTGTCAGTATTGTTACTACTAGTACTATTACTGTAAGTATTACTAGTACTACTCTTCTGCTACTATTTCTACTATGCACTACTGTCAGTACTGCTACTACTAGTACTATTACTGTAAGTATCACTAGTACTACTCTTCTGCTACTAATTCTACTATAAACTACTGTCAGTACTGCTACTACTAGTACTATAACTGTAAGTATTACTAATACTACGCTTCTGCTACTAATTCTACTATGCACTACTGTCAGTACTGCTACTACTAGTACTATTACTGTAAGTATCACTAGTACTACTCTTCTGCTACTATTTCTACTATGCACTACTGTCAGTACTGCTACTACTAGTACTATTACTGTAAGTATTACTAATACTACGCTTCTGCTACTAATTCTACTATAAACTACTGTCAGTATTGTTACTACTAGTACTATTACTGTAAGTATTACTAATACTACGCTTCTGCTACTAATTCTACTATAAACTACTGTCAGTACTGCTACTACTAGTACTATTACTGTAAGTATCACTAGTACTACTCTTCTGCTACTATTTCTACTATGCACTACTGTCAGTACTGCTACTACTAGTACTATTACTGTAAGTATTACTAATACTACGCTTCTGCTACTAATTCTACTATAAACTACTGTCAGTACTGCTACTACTAGTACTATTACTGTAAGTATCACTAGTACTACTCTTCTGCTACTATTTCTACTATGCACTACTGTCAGTACTGCTACTACTAGTACTATTACTGTAAGTATTACTAATACTACGCTTCTGCTACTAATTCTACTATAAACTACTGTCAGTACTGCTACTACTAGTACTATTACTGTAAGTATCACTAGTACTACTCTTCTGCTACTAATTCTACTATAAACTGATGTCAGTACTGCTACTACTAGTACTATTACTGTAAGTATCACTAGTACTACTCTTCTGCTACTAATTCTACTATAAACTACTGTCAGTACTGCTACTACTAGTACTGTTACTGTAAGTATCACTAGTACTACTCTTCTGCTACTATTTCTACTATGCACTACTGTCAGTATTGCTACTACTAGTACTATTACTGTAAGTATCACTAGTACTACTCTTCTGCTACTATTTCTACTATGCACTGCTGTCAGTATTGTTACTACTAGTACTATTACTGTAAGTATCACTAGTACTACTCTTCTGCTACTATTTCTACTATGCACTACTGTCAGTATTGCTACTACTAGTACTATTACTGTAAGTATCACTAGTACTACTCTTCTGCTACTATTTCTACTATGCACTGCTGTCAGTATTGTTACTACTAGTACTGTTACTGTAAGTATCACTAGTACTACTCTTCTGCTACTATTTCTACTATGCACTACTGTCAGTATTGCTACTACTAGTACTATTACTTACAGTATTACTTGTACTACTCTTCTGCTACTATTTCTACTATGCACTACTGTCAGTACTGCTACTACTAGTACTATTACTGTAAGTATCACTAGTACTACTCTTCTGCTACTATTTCTACTATGCACTGCTGTCAGTATTGTTACTACTAGTACTGTTACTGTAAGTATCACTAGTACTACTCTTCTGCTACTATTTCTACTATGCACTACTGTCAGTATTGCTACTACTAGTACTATTACTTACAGTATTACTAGTACTACTCTTCTGCTACTAATTCTACTATGCACTACTGTCAGTACTGCTACTACTAGTACTATTACTGTAAGTATCACTAGTACTACTCTTCTGCTACTAATTCTACTATAAACTACTGTCAGTACTGCTACTACTAGTACTATTACTGTAAGTATCACTAGTACTACTCTTCTGCTACTATTTCTACTATGCACTGCTGTCAGTATTGCTACTACTAGTACTATTACTGTAAGTATCACTAGTACTACTCTTCTGCTACTATTTCTACTATGCACTGCTGTCAGTATTGCTACTACTAGTACTATTACTGTAAGTATCACTAGTACTACTCTTCTGCTACTATTTCTACTATGCACTGCTGTCAGTATTGCTACTACTAGTACTATTACTGTAAGTATCACAAGTACTACTCTTCTGCTACTATTTCTACTATGCACTGCTGTCAGTATTGCTACTACTAGTACTATTACTGTAAGTATCACTAGTACTACTCTTCTGCTACTAATTCTACTATGCACTACTGTCAGTACTGCTACTACTAGTACTATTACTGTAAGTATCACTAGTACTACTCTTCTGCTACTAATTCTACTATGCACTACTGTCAGTACTGCTACTACTAGTACTATTACTGTAAGTATCACTAGTACTACTCTTCTGCTACTAATTCTACTATGCACTACTGTCAGTACTGCTACTACTAGTACTATTACTGTAAGTATCACTAGTACTACCCTTCTGCTACTAATTCTACTATGCACTACTGTCAGTATTGCTACTACTAGTACTATTACTGTAAATATTATTAGTACTACTCTTCTGCTACTATTTCTACTATGCACTGCTGTCAGTACTGCTACTATGAGTATTACTATTATCACTAGTTGTTATTGTCTTCCTGATGCTGGTCTCCATCACAAACGATAAAGGTCGTTTTACATAGATAACTTCGCGAGTGACTCCGGTGATACTAATATTACGTTTAGTGTTGCATAATTATAAAATGGACTTCTTCAAAATTCGCAAAAGTTTTGCAATTTCTCTGTAAATGTCAGTATCTACATGTACATTATTTTATGTTTGACATTGTTTTATATGACACTCTGGCATCGTACACGCAAATTGTATGAATGTCGTGAAAATTGCAGCTTCTCGAAAATCGGACGAAATAGAACGACGACAGTGTAAAGGATTTCAACAGAAGCTAGATTAAAATCTAACTTCTCGCACAATGTTTCGTATCAAGAAGCGGTAATTGGATACAAACAGTCAAACAGTCAAGGTAAGCTTTAGACGTCCTTGAAACATCATGTAAGAAATGATAATATTTATTAGTTGAATTTTGTAGTAACATGTACACGTGCATAGGACGTTTTTATATCGGCAGGAAATGAAAACTCTGATCAATATAATTTCGTATTCAAACAGAGCAGAACCTGATCAGACGGCTCCTGCAGGAGCCGTCTGATCCGGGTCTACTTTGTGTGTGAAGGTATGAAAGGGCATTTATATGAAGGATAGGGTTAATGAATTATTGTCTTATTGTTTTAAATAGCTTTTTACATAATAGCAAAACCTTTGATGCCTTTGTATGGACATATCAGACAAATTTGGATCTGTCACAGATTCTTCCGCAGTGTGGAGAATGTTTGACTTTGGAAAGTTGACTTCATTTGGTGACAGTTATTCTTAGAATAAGGCCAAGGCAACCACATGATATAGAGTAAAACCACAAATTGAAGTTTTTTTTCGGAATTATGACGGGTGGTAGCTTAATGCAAGACGAAAGTTATGCAGAAAGCTCCAAGCGGAAAACTTATTTTTGTATGCAGCTGTTGCTTCAAGATTCACAAATTGCAAACGTGTCTTAATTGATTACTCTATATGGATGCAGTTTCAAATTATTTTCGTTCTCAATGTTGTCTGAAAATAAAGTTTTAAATTATTTGAATAAGCTTGGCGTGAATAAATCAACTGGATTGGAAGGTATTCCCTCTGGATTTGTTAGGGATGGGGTGCATCAGTTATTGCTTTTCCTCTTTCCCATGTTATATGTTGATCTTTGATACAAGGACATGTTCATGGTGATTTGAAATATGCACGGGTCATCACCCATTCACCTTGTTTAAGAAAATAATAAAACTGAAGGAGGTAATTACCGCCAATGTTCCAGACTTTGTATTTTATCCAAGATCGTTGACAGTGTTGTGTATGATTGATCAAGTAGACGCTTATTTGACTGTTACACTACCCTACTCTTGGTGGCTATGTGTAATGCTAGACTACCCTACTCTTGGTATGTGTAATGCTACACTACCCTACTCTTGGTATGTGTAATGCTAGACTACCCTACTCTTGGTGGATATGTTTAATGCTAGACTACCCTACTCTTGGTGGCTATGTGTAATGCTACACTACCCTACTCTTGGTATGTGTAATGCTACACTACCCTACTCTTGGTATGTGTAATGCTACACTACCCTACTCTTGGTATGTGTAATGCTACACTACCCTACTCTTGGTATGTGTAATGCTACACTACCCTACTCTTGGTATGTGTAATGCTACACTACCCTACTCTTGGTATGTGTAATGCTACACTGCCCTACTCTTGGTGGCTATGTGTAATGCTAGACTACCCTACTCTTGGTGGATATGTTTAATGCTAGACTACCCTACTCTTGGTGGCAATGTGTAATACTACACTACCCTACTCTTGGTGACTATATGTAATGCTGCACTACCCTACTCTTGGTGGCTATATGTAATGCTGCACTACCCTACTCTTGGTGGCTATATATAATGCTGCACTACCCTACTCTTGGTGGCTATATGTAATGCTGCACTACCCTACTCTTGGTGGCTATGTGTAATGCTACACTATCCTACTCTTGGTGGCTATGTGTTACTTTATAAGTTTAATTCTTGTCTCAGACAAAGTGTGTTCAACTGAAACTGTTCAATTTTCTGATTTTATTATATTTAAAATGGATAGAGGCAAACTTGCTGATATGGTGTTGCTTGCTCTCGAAAAGACAAATGCTGCTGTTGGTCATTCACTCTTTCTGATGAGACTTGAAGGCATGGGTGTTGGAAAATATATTATATACACGCCTTCAGAAAAAGAGTAGACCCAGATCAGGGTCTACTCTGTTTGCTTATGATTTTGTTTTCATAAGAACTGACTCTTCAGCTTCTTCCAATACCAAACAGTCTTGTGTATATTTGTCATTATAAAAATTCAGCCAATACATATTAATGATGTGATTATTTCTTACATGAATATTCAACAAGGAAAGGGTTCAGCCGCTGAGTCTCATGTTGAGCCAAATTATTTCCCAACGTTATCATGTATTCTGATACCTAGATTGCACAGAGTTATAAAAGTGTGATGCAATCAAACAGGTTAAAATCTGGACAATCTGATAAAGAGGATTGACCAGCCAGTCAGTCATATGAACACTGTAATTTATTATATAACAATTGTCGTCTGCTGCAAATATTCGAAGTGTATTTCTCTTCCATTTTGTTTCAAAAATTCAACTTGGGTGTAAAACATCTTGAATCATGATGAGACACCAGGCTGCACATTCTCAGCTCGTTCTCTGCGCTGGATCCATATCATCAGATCTCATATATTGTCGAAAAGTGTGAATTATACTGTATCTGCTAAATATTTGGTAAGGTGTCGAAACCATATTACTGATATCCTTCGCAAAATGTTTGGATGCTGATTGAGATCAATATATTTGTGAAAGGCTATTGGGAACAATTACACTTAAAACCTTTCCTCCTTAACCATTCGCTTGCTGTTCACGTCACTATACCTACCTGTAAATAGTAAAGACCCAGATGAGACAGCTCCTGCAGGAGCTGTCTCATCAGGGTCTGCACTATTTACAAGTTGATTGTGCAACCAGTGCACTCCACAGCAGTGATTGCACAGCGAAATACTTGTACACAGTGAAGATATATGTAATTATACAACAGGGCATGGGTAAAGAAGGAGAAATGTGTTTTAAAATTCAGCAAGAGAACGGTTAATTACGCCTTTCTATGCTTTTGCAAACAGAGTAGACCCAGATCAGACGGCTCCTATATAGGAACCGTCTGGTCAGGGTCTGCTCTGTTTGCTTATGGAATAATATAGTTCCATTTCTACAGTTTCTGCCATGGCCAAACTTTCATGGGCTCATGTGATATAATAACAATTAATCTAATTAATATTCATGATGTCATTATTCATTTTATTACATGAATATTCATGGAGGAAAGGGTTAAACTCGTTCACTGTGGAGGCGAATCTGTGATCTGTAAACAGTTGGTATACAGTTGAAACACCGAGTACCTTTACGTTTCATCAGGATCCAAACTTTCGTTTTACTTTGTTTCTGTTTATGAAGGAATAAGGGAGACAATTAAAAAATGAAATTCGCATATGTTATGCTGCAGTTAAGTACAGCAGAACCATCTAGAGTGGCTTCTTCAGGAATCTAAATTGGTGTCGCTAAAATCAGATGTTTGTTTAACCCATTCCCTCATATTGATGACTTTTGACGACTCTGTAAAAGTCAATTTGTGAAACCATTGTAATAAATAGAGCATTTGCTCCTATAGTAGCAAATGCTCTATTTATTACAATTGTTTCAAACTACAAAATTCTAAATTTTTCATTTTCTCTAGTTAATGTTCCTTTTCGGTAGATTTATTCAAAGAGGTTGTGTCTAAAATAGCCTATGAGGTAAAGGGTTAATGCAGGGCTCCCACAGTAACTCTGCATAACTGGGATCCAGTATCAAGCTACTGCCTCAATAATCTCTTTATCTGCACTGAATGGGGAAAAACATGATTGAAATGAATTGTAAAAAGCTCATGAAACCTGACGTTCAAGTTAGAATCAATCTCAGAAAGATGACAGCTTAATGTAGGATGGAAGCCTCGTAGAAATCCCATAAAAGAGCATAAAGCACCAGCCTACCTTAAAGATATAACTTCGTATTTACTAAATGGCTGGTTTAGATGGGTTTACTGTACTTTATAGGCCTACTATAGAACTGTCAATGAGAATAACGTCACTTCAGTTCTGTGACATGTGCTTCAGTACTGCTAGGTTCATTATACTCTTACATAATGTTTTTTTTCTTGTCATACGCACGTGCGGACAATGAAATATTTATTTACACATAACCACCAAGAGTAGGTAGTGTAGCATTACACATGACCACCAAGAGTAGTTAGTGTAGGATTACACATAGCCACCAAGAACAGGGTAGTGTAGCATTACACATAGCCGTCAAGAATAGGGAAGTGTAGCATAACACACAGCCACCAAGAGTATGGTAGTGTAGCATTACACATATCCACCAAGAGTAGGGTAGTGTAGCATTACACATAGCCACCAAGAATAGGATAGTGTAGCATTACACATAGCCACCAAGAATAGAGTCGAGCGTAACAATCTTAAAGAGTAGGGTAGTGTAGCATTACACATATCCACCGAGAATATGGTAGTGTAGCATTACACATAGCCACCGAGAGTATGATAGTGTAGCATTACACATAGCCACCGAGAGTATGATAGTGTAGCATTACACATAGTCACCAAGAGTATGATAGGGTAGCATTACACATAGTCACCAAGAGTATGATAGTGTAGCATTACACATAGTCACCAAGAGTATGATAGTGTAGCATTACACATAGTCACCAAGAGTATGATAGTGTAGCATTACACATAGTCACCAAGAGTATGATAGTGTAGCATTACACATAGTCACCAAGAGTATGATAGTGTAGCATTACACATAGTCACCAAGAGTATGGTGGTGTAGCATTACACATAGTCACCAAGAGTATGATAGTGTAGCATTACACATAGTCACCAAGAGTATGATAGTGTAGCATTACACATAGTCACCAAGAGTATGATAGTGTAGCATTACACATAGTCACCAAGAGTATGATAGTGTAGCATTACACATAGTCACCAAGAGTATGGTAGTGTAGCATTACACATAGTCACCAAGACTAGAGCTGCGTAACACTCTTAATAAATCCTTATACCGCTTCCCGCATTTGCAAACAATTTGACTCCAGATTAATACTAGTAATAGTTTCTTTAACCCATTTGTTCCCACGATCCCATATATGGGACGTAGTCAAACAGTGTAGACTCTGATCAGACGCCGCATTATGCGGCGTCTGATCAGAGTTTACACTGTTTGCTGATAGGAAATTCAATATAAAACAAATGAAAATTTAGACCAGACATCCCTTAGATAAAAGATAGACTAATCCAATAAATAAGCATGGAAGAATCCACTGGGAGCAACTGGATTAATATTTAATCTGCTGAGCAAACTTTTGTAAAGAAAGTGTATTTTGATGCTGAGCTTCTCCCTATAGACGTAATTATACTGTCAAACGGACCAGACATCGACGTACTCGGCGTTTAACCCTTTCGGCGCCAACTTTCTAATTGTTGTCTGCAATCCAAGTTTGTTTAATCATTCAGTAAAATAAGGAAATGAGATAGATAAATGCAAATTTCAAAGGAATAAAGCACATATATAGAAATAGAGATTGAGACAAATAGTGAAGTCCCTGATCAGACGCCGCCTTGAAAAGGCGGCGTCTGATCTGGGACTGCACTATTTGTCGTGGTGCATTTATGCGACTGCGGCGGTGAACGGGTTAAACATGACAGGATAAGTAAATGCTCTTCGCGTGAAGCTCAATTCTGACACGAGGTCAATCGACTATTTACAAATACAGGAACGTTTTGATAACAAATGTGACGATCTTTATCATACTTGTGACGATCTGACCTACACGTGTCCCAACAAAATCCAGCAAACGTCATAATCGTTTTTATTATATGGCCATGTACATATGTACTGATAATTTCGGATGACATTGGCTGGTGGGAGGTTCCTGTCTTTTCCTTCTCCAAAATGAAACTATTGTTTCCAACAAACAAACAAATAAACTAGATTACATAATATTGCACATCTGATCTTCTTGAAAGATAAACAACATTATGTACTTAAATTACAGAGTTTTATCTTCTTGAAAGATAAACAACATTATGTACTTAAATTACAGAGTTTTATACTATCTTGTTACAACAGGATTAACAAATGATACTCAGTATGTTTTCGTTTCCAGATGTCTAAAAGCAGCGCCCAATCCTTGCAATTTCCGGACGATGATGGTTCAGTGTTCCTGGAGTATATTGCTTTAGATTGTACCAGAATTAACATTACTACTAAAACATATATTGTCAACGTTGAACCTAAGACTGCAGAAGGTCAGAATGCGTATTCATCATCATCGTTAGTAGCATTGTCATCGTCATCATCATCATCATCATCATCATCATCATCATCATCACCACCACCACCATCATCATCATCATCATCATCATCATCATTTTCACCTTTCTCATAATCATCATAATCATCGTCTCCATCATCATCTTCATCATCGCCATTTAATTGTGATTATCAAAAATAATAGCATCATCTGTCCATGTGCCTTTCTTGGCGAGGTTGTAGGTCTTAAGTGATATAGGCATTAGACAAACAATGATTATTTTGCAGAAACTAAATAGAAGGCACTAAGTTTATTTTTATTCCATGCGTAGACGTATAACGAAAATGCTATTTCTAACCATCCTCATCCTTTTTAGATTCATCCGTATTCGGCAATATAGCACCTAATATCGCTCGCTCGCCCATGTATTACCGCCATCATCTTCTAGATATCACTATCATCATTATCACCATATCCATTCATTATCACCATTCATTATTGCCATCATCATTCATTATCATCGTTCACTATCATAATTACCAATTGTTATCACTATCATCATTATCACCATCACCATTCATTATCACAATCCTCATTGATTATCACCATCACCACTCGTTATCACTATCATCGTTGCCACCACCACCATCATCATCGTCGTAGTACTGTAGTAGTAGTTGATATTGATAAACGGACAAGGATGCATCAAAACTTGGACATTTTCATGTGATCAAGTAAATTAGGGCTTTCGAAATAAATCGTTTGTATTATGGCCATTGAATAAGATGACACAGCAGTGGCCACTTTACAACATCGCAGAGTAATTATACAGTTGTGACCATATGTTTAAATGTATTGGGAATCAAAATACATGTATTTGCCTGCTTCCCGTAGAAGTGTGAACAGGAGAATATACTTGAAAATATTATTGGGCCCGAGAATAACTATTTTGTTGAGCACACATATCCATTGTGAAAAGAGCGCTATATGAATGTGGCATAATAATAATTCGTCAATGGATGTTTTCCAGACTGTCCCGTCAGAAGTTTTAACACGTATGACTCGCTCAAGATGGAGTACCCATGTCCAGAACTCGCTCTTAAGCCAGTGGCCCTGTTTCGTGATCCATTCCGGAAAGGGAAAAACAAAATCGTGCTTTGTGAACTTCAGTACTTCGACGGCAAACCATTGGGTACGAACGAAAAAATAATTACTGCGTTTTTGTTTCTGTGAAGATGTAACATGAAGTATTTTCAACAGAACTTATACACCCAAAGGCATGTAAATCTTCAGCGGTCGAATATAAAATGAAATACTTTAATCAGATATTTTACGAGAAATCAAGACAAAAATCCAGAAATAAACCTTGCTCTCTATAACTTGTCAATAATTAAAAAAATATATTTAAGCGTTTACACTGTATACCGACTTATATGCCAGATCGAGTATTGTTTTAGCCAGAAATTGACACACAAACATTGCTAACCATTAATTAAACCCCCAGACGTAATTTTACCACTGACCGTTCCAAGGCGGTACTCCTGTCTTCACCCAAACTTTGTGTTTGCATCGTGCAGGTTTCATACTTTTGTACATTTGAATATGTATGGTATATGTGTGTATAATAACTCTTTGACTGCTGTGATGTTTATGCAGTTTCATACTTGTGTACATTTGAATGTGTATAGTATATGTGTGTATAAGTACTCTTTTAATTGCTGTGACTCGATGTTTTTGCAGTGTGTTATGCTCAACAGCATTGGCGCTACGTGATGTTTTCAGTGTCGAATTGCGTGGCCACCAACTCCAAACTATCCTGCTAAGTAGCGTAGTGCCCTAAGTCAGCCCAACTGATATACTTATGCTTTTCAGTAAAGGTTTTGTGATGTTATGTTTTGTCCTACTCTTGCGTAAGGTTTGGCGTTACATCTTGCCTTTTATTTTTGGTGCGTTTTAGTTTTGGTTTACGGCACAGTTATGCTACCAGTGCAGAACATGCAATGAATAGTTCTGTGTGCACATGAATGGTATATGTGTATAATGAGTGTATCAGCGTTATGAATCGTTGTTTGCAAAGTTCCTTTATGTTTTACATCCTTTGGCACTTACGTGACTTTTTAGTGTCGCAGTACTATAAGTGTTGTTGGTGTAGAACATACAAGGAGCATGCTACAGAGGTCGTGTGCGAGTGCGCATTTCATTTGTGCTTCTGGTGTTGCTGTGCACGGTTGTGAGTCATTTTCAAATTCCCTGCTTGACTTCAGATCTATTCTCTTTGTGTCTGTGCATTTGCAGTATTGTGCGGGACTGGATGATCCAATTCTCTCTTATTTTCATTTCATTTCTTTGTTTTTTAATCTTTAAAACAATTTGTACTTTATGTAGTAATTTTCAACATGTACAGGTAGACCCAAACATTGGAAGGGTTGTTTTAAAGCGCAAACCTCTTAAACTATTTACATCTATAGTTTTGAAAGTATATAATGTGTAGCACAACTTCTTTTTTACATAAGACATTCCCCATTTGTCTGTTTGATGCATTTTAGAAAATGCCTTTAAATGATACTTGTGCGTTCCTATAATACCGATATGCGTGGCATTTCTAATGTACAGGTATTTACAGTGTTTTAGATATCCATAGAAATCATAAAGTATTTGATACATAATGGAAGGACAATTAACTCTTTAATTCTCATACTATGTTTATACGGTAATATCGCTCAAACTGAAAATTGGAACCCATTTCATTTTCATGTAAGGGTTCAGGCAAAAGAAATATATACTGGTAAACTAGTTTGACATTGATTTGGCTTACCACACAATGCAGAACCTGATCAGACGACTTCTTCATGGACCCTCTGATCTCGGTCTACAGTGTTTGCCTACGCCCCATATATGGGATCATGGAAGTTTATGGGTTAAAAGGAACGGTAATACAACGTAAATATATGCATGTCTGACTAACAGTACAGTACTACTGGTACGCATTTATACATAAGTATGCTTCGTTAACAGTGCTGCTATATGCCTCATTAGTAGTGCTTGTTCACAATGAAGTGTATGCCTTATTAACATAAATGGTATGTTCGTATGACACAAAACCACTGATAATAACGTGTATATTAACGATTTTTGACGCCTCTGTAAAAGTCACCGTTTGAAACCATTGTGATAAAAAGAACATTCAATTTTGCTTCATAGGAGCAAATGCTCTATTTATCACAATGGTTTCAACACTAGATAATTCTAAAATGTTTCTTGTATTCAGTAAATGCTCCTTTTCGGTAGATTGTGTCTATAAATAGTCTAGGAGGAAATGGGTTAAGTTGCTACACGCTTTGAGAGAATGAATGTTCATTTTTACGTGGTGGCGGTAGGGTGGTACTGCTGTATTTCTATTAAACAAACTGTAAATCTAATGTGGAATAGGATCAATGTTCGTCTTAGTTATTGTTCACCATGATAATGTCGCAATGAATACACAATAAACTCCTTACAGCACGTTCACAAAGGTGAACGAAGATATGCCTTCATCTCATTTATTCCCATATGATTTAAGGAAAACCCGTCAAGATCTTATTGTTGGATCCAATCCATTATTCGTGTTGAGGGAGCACAACAAACATAATATTTGTTTGTATATAAGCCATTGGCATCCTTAGGTTCAGCAAACAGTGTAGATCCTCATCAGAGGTGTAGTGCAGGAGCCCTCTAATCTTGGTCTACAGTTTACATATTAAGCGACGTCGGGTACCTGTGGGTTAAGGGGGTTTCGCAGCAGCCCTCTAGTCTTGGTCTACAGTTTACATAGCGACGCTGAGCACCTGTGAGTTATGGGGTGTAATTATTTGTTTTATGGTTTTAGATATTTGTTTATGAGACTTCGAAATTGTTTAGATCAAGCACACATACTATTAGTTCGCTTCTAAACGTTTGATTTTATGAATTAGAAGATTTAGACTAACAATTTTGTCGTTCAATTGATTTACAAATGATTATCAAATTACTTTAAGATTTCAACAGCCGGATGAAATGTCGTGTGTTTATGGAGAAGGTCAAGGAAGAAGAGCCATGGTTTGGTTTCGAACAGGAGTTTTTCTTCGTTGATGATGATGGCGCGCCGTGTGACTGGAAACTTCAGCTCGAGAATCCAGACATAAGTATGATGTATTTAATGTATTATTAAAAACATTTGTTAAAACTGACCAGAGACATATACATACATGTCTCTGAACAGACATATGTTAATCCTGACTTGAAAAATAGCGATGATCACATGATCAATATGTACAAAGCCTGCTACAGAGACAACTGCTAACAGTATCCCCATAATGAATAATATAAAGGGATGCTTACCCCTTTCCATGTTCTATACTTAGTTCAAATTTCAATACCTGAATATTCATGGACAAACCCAACCTCTTTGAATGGTAGTATTATTCAAAGAGGTTGGGTCTAAAAATAGCCTTTTATGAAGGAATGGTTTAAGGAGCGGTCTGATCAGGGTCTGTTCCATTTGCTTATGTAATTGTAGTATATCTGATACTACAGTTCCTGCCAATACCAAACATCTCTTCGTACGTATGCCATGAAACAAATTCATAAGAGCTTTTCATGATATCATAATTTCTTACATGAACATTCAACAGGAACATTAAATGAGCTCATCCATAAACAGCGGTTTACTACATTTTCGAATTGTATAAACCCAATCTAGCCGCCGCGTACTCGTTCACTGCGAATCTTTCTACTGGAAATAACGTGTATTACTACATACAAGTTTTTTTTAATCAAACAGACACCGGTTGTGAACTCTTCAGGGGGAAGAGTGTCAGCGTACAGAGGGAGATTGTAGAGCTTCATCTTAAGGCGTGTGTGTATGCGGGCCTCAGTATGTATGGCATGAACAGGGAAGACACACCGTCGCAGGTAATACATGTAAAGACTCCAGTGGATGTGCACGTTTCTTCCCATATAATCACATTATGAAGAAGTCATTTCGAGTGTCATCAGGAATTAAAATCTTTGCACACATGATCACATATATTCGCCTTGATAGCCAAGAGTTATTTCATTTGAGTATTGAACAGTTTGGATACTGATGAAATAGATATAAACTGTTTGTAAAACGTATCACATATTCGCATATAGGCTACACCACAGGCGTTGGGCTCATGAAATATGTCTAAAATAAGTTAAAATGTCCCTAAATTGACGTTTTGTAACATATGGGGCCGAAAAAATAAAGCCTGGGGAGTTATGAGACAAAGCTGAAATTTCTTTTTTTCGAAATTTTCAAAGGGAATCTTACATACCGGTGACATCGCATTTTATTGCCACAGATCCGATTAAATCTTTTCGGACAATTCCGAGGACCAGAAACGGCTACTTTCATTTTTAACGTGTAAAGCGCTCAGACGAATACATACAGGTTCCCCACTTCGCCGTGCACCATCACGAAGAAAGCAAGGGTTCCATAATTTGAATGTTTACATAATTGACAAGTAATCAATTCGAATAGACGCTTGCTGGGCAAAATGGTGTAGTCTGTTAGCGTTGAAGTGTTGGAAAATATATAATCGGATCTGTGGCAGTAGAATGCATTGTCACCGGTATGTGAAATTCTTTTTGAACATGTTTCATCATTTCTCATCAGGATCTACAAAAAAAGAGCGTCAGATTCGTTCCCGAATAGGGATTTTAGTGAAATCCAGCACTTTGTCGCCAACTATATCGTTTCCGAGTAAATAAAAAACACGGTTTTCTGAAGGCATTTGCCCCTCGTACTCGCTAAAACGGAGACAAAGTATGGGGTATTTGGTACCAGCGTGTAGATAAAACATTTTTCTTTCTATATAATCTTTGTTTTGTGGGAAAATTCCCCTCCGGTCGAAAATAACTGCAGTTGAAGCGGAGCACCCGTGGATCGGATGGCCCGAGAGTTATTTGCCTTTCTCTTATGTAGAATATACGAAATTTCAGCTTTGTCTCAAAACGCCCTAGGCTTTATTTTTTCGGCCCCAAATGTTACAAAACGTCAATTTAGGGACATTTTAACTTATTTTAGACATATTTCATGAGCCCAACGCCTGTGGGCTACACAATGTTAGACAATTTCACAAATCGTCACGCGTGATGTGCGAAAGCAGTAAGTAACCCTTTTCCCTCATATGCTATTTTTAGATCAAATCTCTTTGAATGGAGCATTAACTAGAGGAAACGGAAACTTTTAGAATTTTGTAATTTGAAACCATTGTGATAAATAGAGCATTTGCCCCTATAGGAGCAAATGCTCTATTTATCACAATGGTTTCAGCAGGTGATTTTCACAGAGGCGTAGAAAGGCGTATTTATGGAGGAACGGGGGTAAACAAACACAGTAATCTCTGTCAACAATAAGACTATTTCTGGGGTTTTAAGATATATTACCTTAATGCATAATGAAAGGCACATGTATACAAAAAGCTCCTACAGTACTTTTAACCTGCTTTAAGATACCACCTGCCTAACATACCCTAATAAGACCTGTTTTAATGGTCGCTTAAGACAGGTTCTACTGTATATATAAGAATTACTATGCTAGTAGTTTGGAAGTTCAGCTGTATTTTGGTGAGTTAGAAAAGTTGTTAAATGCGAGCCTTCCTTTTATCATGCAACTCCAAGAAAAAAGGAGAAAATGAAGAAAAAGAAAGATTGCAAAAGCGGTTTCGTCCCCTGAATGAAAATACATGCAAGTACGTATTACGTGACGTCATGTTGGCATGCAGTGACGTCATCGACTTTTACAACATAAACAAACTTGATTTAATCCTTTTATATGGACAAATAGTTGAGACAAAGGTGAGCAAATATGTTAATTTGATGTTTATGTTTAATAATGCCTTTTTCCTCCTTCTGTTTTCCTCCTATTGGCTGATCAAAACTTGCATTCCAGTGGGGTCAGTACACATGCACTATACCTCACAAAATACAGCGTCGACGTGGAAAATATTATGCTAGTAGGAAGTGACTGTATTTCGTGACGTTGCATGATAAAGAAAGCTCCTACATTAGTTTTCTACATTATTTTCGCCCCGCATTAAGCAAACACCTGCTATTATCTACCTACATAGTCGTTATGTATAGGTTAGAGCTTATAAACTGCAGTCTTCGGAAATAAGACGGCCGATAACGCGAGCGAAGCGAAGCGTTTTAGGACGTCTTATTTTCGAAGACTGCAGTTTATAAGCTCTAACCGATTTAGTGATTGCCCTACTTTTCAACAGGCTCAGTTTATAAGCCCCGCCCACTGAGCAATGACAAACTTGTATATAGTCACGTGATTATGGTACATCTAAAACATCATCCGTTTATGCAAAATACCCAGAAAACCCACCAATCAAACAAACGTCGTCTTTGTTAATATTCTCACGTGTTTATGTTTTGAAAATCCTACACAGTGAAACTGATTTCGCGCCTTTTTCTTGTAAACATTGCCATATTTGGCTTTGTCACGTAATCAAATATTCCCCGTCTATGTGTAAAACAGTTTGACACAATTTTCTGGAGGCAAAATAATAACAACAATAATGACAACAATCTGTCGTTGACCTGCTCTCTGGCACCGAGCAAGCAGACTTATCTAACGAAGATTTGTAAGCCGAGAAGACCCAGATCAGACAACTCCTATGCTGTCTTATCAGGGTCTACTCGGTTTACACAGATTTAAATCTTTACTGGTACCGAAACCCAAACATTCATTATATTATTATCAGAATATTGAAATAAGAATAATTACAAAATATTACAGGTTTGATTGTTTATGTTTTGTTGAACGGATTACGGTTTCGAATACAGGTTTGCGCTTATTTCCTGATTTATTTGCTTATTTACATTAGTCCTTTTTCAATATAATCCTGCTTCAACAGGTGGGATTTTCGTGATTTATTTGTCCCTTTTCTATTGTGTCTATAATTCTGCCTCTCAGTTTATTTGCCCAATCAGTTTATTTGCCCAATTACATGTACTATTGGGTCTATAATTCTGCCTCTCAGTTGTTTGCATTACATAGTCTTCCTCTCCACGTTTTACACACGTGTACTTGAGTATACTCGTTCACGTGTCGATAGCGTCATAACAACAACTCGTTCGATTTGTCTAGTAGTGGGCGGAGTTTTGTTGCGCATGCGCACTGGAAGGTTTGTCTTCGAAAGTTAGAGTCGATTTTATAAAATTTATGAGGATTAGAGTCTGAAAAATTTAAAAAATGCGGCTCGTTGATTGGATGGAAAAGTAGGGCAATCACTAAAGACAGACAGGTTCTAGTATTACACTATAAAACAAATGTTTTACAAAACTATGCTTATTTTAATTGAGTAAGAGTAAATCAAACAAATTCGCGTTCGCAAATATGACTGATATCGCTATTTAGTTCTGCTTTGGTGCAAAACCATCCTAGCAAAATGGCAATATTTATACGCGACCTGAGTACAATATCATATCTATAAAATCACCATATTTTTTAATTTAATGTGTTTTGAAATAATCATAATTGTGCTTCATATCTATAGAGCTGTAACTTGTTTACATACCTTATTCATATTTATAGACCTGTAACTTATTTACCTACTTTCGCTGTTCAATGAGTACTTCCCTTTTTACAGGCATAATTATACTACAAACAGCAGATATGGGCAAATGGGACAATTAAATTACAGGTACACAGCCATCCAGACTTAAGACTTCTACCAGAATGGTTAAAACCTAGTTCGAAATAGCATAGTTTCACTGTGTTTAACCCATTACCTCATAGGCTATTTTAGACTCAACCTTTTTGAATAAATCTACCGAAAAGGAGCATTAACTAAAGAAAAGGAAAATTTTAGAATTTTGTAGTTTGAAATCATTGTGATTAATTCAGCATTTGCTCCTATAGGAGCAAATGCTCTATTTATCACAATGGTTTCACAAAGAGATTTCTACAGAGTCGCCAAAAGTCGTCAACATGAGGGAATGGGTTAACTGCATAATTGTTAACATGTCTCGATGACGATGCTATATGAGTTATATCTGTACTCACATGAATATACTCGAAGGTGATAGTGATATGTAACGGGATAATATTTAGTATACTGTATCGCTACTGATTCTCAATTGTAATGTGTGTTTGCATTCCAGGTAACGAGTGTGTATGTTTTACCTTTATCGCCGAGACTAACTACTTATTTACAAAATAAAACACATTTTCCATATATTAAATGTCATTTGGTTGATTCTTCACTTACTTACTTACCTGATACAGTAAAACCTCTCTATAACGGCCACTTAATTACATCAAGTATTTTGTGTTAAAGGCATGTAACTACTTAAAGCAAGGTGAAAGTAAAACAAAACGCTCCTATAGGAGCGTTCTGTTTTACTTTCACCTTGCTTTAAGCAACCACCTGCCCTAAATACCAACTGATTAACACAATCCAGTGGCTGTTATAGAGAGGTTTTACTGTAGAACACAAACATCTATTACGCGCCACCACTGCGACCTTATCGAAATAAGACCCATAAACGTAAAGTTACGCATGAACGCATGTATGCTACCTGTGTCCACATGTTCGTCATGCATTTTAATAAAATAGTCGCATTTGATTAATATAGTACTGCGTTCTGGCTTATAAATTATGAAACATGGTCTTTGGTATATGTAACTAGCTACACAATTGTCGGACGGTCATTCCATTTACTCGTCCGTGTGTGTATGTTGTGTGTTGGTGGAGGTGTGTATGTATATTGTGTGTATATGTGTGTGTGCGTGTGTGCATGTCTCTCTCTCTCTCTCTCTCCTCTCTCTCTCACTCTCTCTCTCTCACTCTCTCTCTCTCTCTCTCCTCTCTCTCTCTCACTCACTCTCTCTCTCTCTCTCTCTCTCACTCTCTCTCTCGCTCTCTCTCTCTCTCACACTCTCTCTCTCCTCTCTCTCTCTCTCTCTCTCTCCTCTCCTCTCCTCTCCTCTCCTCTCCTCTCTCTCTCTCTCTCTCTCTCTCTCTCTGTGTGGATAATATCACAATACTATGCTTTTATCTGACGTTGATGACGACAGGGATACATCAGATACCGTATGAAAAGACGGCGGATGAACACACAGACGTCACAGTTTGAATGACGACACATGACTACATTGACGTCACAGTTAGAATGACGACATTTGATCACACAGACGTCACAGAATGACGACATATGATCACATGGGCGTCACAGTTAGAATGACGACATATGACTGCATAAACGTCACAGTTAGAATGACGACATATGAAAACATAGACGTCACAGTTAGAATGACGACATATGACCACATAGACGCCACAGTTAGAACGACGACATATGGCCACATGGACGTCACAGTTAGAATGACGACATATGAACACATAGACGTCACAGTTAGAATGACGACATATGGCCACATAGACTCCATAGTTAGAATGACGACATATGGACACATAGACCTCACAGTTAGAATGACGACATATGAGCACATAGACGTCACAATTAGAATGACGACATATGAACACATAGACGGCACAGTTAGAATGCCGCATTTGTTAAAGGCAAAGGTGAGATACATACATTTCAGAGCCCCTTCTGTAACGTATTGCCACCAATTTAAAGGATATACATAATATATCTCACTGCGAATGGTGAGTGGCTAGACACAGTAAAACTATCCAAAGCCAGAAGCGCATATAATAGCAGGAGTATAGAAAATACAAACAGGTTATTATTTTGTAATTCACATCCTTCTTTCAGTGGGAGTATCAACTTGGTCCCCTTCCTGCAATAGAAGCTGGTGACCAACTTCACGTCTCTAGGTATGCTAATGTCATCTTATATATTTTGGTACAGTGATTGAAATTAAAATATTTTATTAAGATCATACTCTATAAAAATAATATTAGTATCTACATAATATTGAAAACATAAGTTACAATGCGATTTTCGAATCTCTCTCCGATTTATCATGTTATATTTAAGAAGATGCACTCTCCTCTATTTTCGAGAGTGAACCACTGACGTGCATTTGGATTTCACTAGTTTGTTTTACTAATATTACTCAATAACTGACCAAGACGGAAATTAAATTTAGCCGAGATCATTGTTAGATACATATATAGGTACTTTGTTGCAGATTTACGTTTTCTCCATCCTCTACTCCATAAATACGGCTTTCTGTGCCTTTGCAAACAGAGTAGACCTAGATAGGACGGCCCCTGAATGAGCCGGCTGATCAAGGTCTGGTTCCATGCTTATAAAACTTTTTAGTTGAGTCTGAGTTCGTTCTCAAGCTTTTGATTGGTCAGATTTGAGTCCTCGAGCTTTTGATTGGTCAGATTTGAGCCAAAGGCTCAAATCTGACCAATCAAAAACTTGAGAACGAACTCTGACTCAACTAAAAGTTTTATAAGCATGGATACTGGTCTATTTGCTTATGAAATAAAATAGATCTGACTCTACAGTGTCTGCCATAGCCAAACTTTCTTACGTTCATATGCCGTTATAAAATGGATCTAGTTAATATACATGACGTCGTTATTTGTTACATGAATATTCATGAAGTTAGGGTTAATTTATTTTCAAGTTGATGTTTACACTGATATGCAATGGACGTGTCTAATCTAACTAAAGTTGCGTATGAGTAACTGTCTGGGGATTTCCATGGAAACAACATCATTCAGCCCGTTTTGAAATTATTTAAAAGTGCAACGGGTTGCTATACAGCAGAGTTTATTACCAGTCAGAGTAAATCCTTGGAATTTGATTGGTCAGTTTGCCAAAAACTGCCGGGGTGTACAGTACCGTATTCAGCGGCTTCCACGGAGAATACAGAATTATTCAAATTTTACGCGTGGCGTCATTCGTTTTGTTTTTGTTTTTAGCGTCGATTCGAAATTTCATATCGTCCTTACTCCAATAATTCTGGATGGATTACGACCAAATAATCGATAATACACGTAAAAAACTGTACCTCATACGTTCCTCAATTTAACACTATCAACTTATCAGTACAACGTGTTACCGTTAATGTTTACAAGTGAAGTTTCAATTCCTCTTTCGAAATTGCTCTGAGACGACGTCATATTTGCTCTGTGATGACGTCATGTTTTCTTTGTCATGTCGTCATACAATTAGAGATTTAATGTCAGAAAAATAAGAGTTGTTCGTTTCTTAATTAGGTAAATCGGATCTCTGACTGGTAATAAATTCGTTACACGGTAATTTGGCAGGGTGTACGGGCTGGTATGACCGGGTTAGACAACGTATTTCCTTCGGCTAACGCCTCAGGAAATACGGGATCTAACCCGGTCATACCAGCCCGTACACCCTGCCAAATAACCGTGTAACTAATAGTATCAAGGTGGTAGTCATTGGGCCAGTTTCACAGACAAGGGGACATCGTGCGTTATATTTATCATGAAAAGGGTGACGTAATAGTAATTCTTGTCTGACTACCATTTCAGGTACATACTACGGAGACTGGTAGAGATGTATGGTTTAGATATCACATTCTTCCATCCGAAATGTCTGCGAGACACGCACTGTCGCATGGCGCTCCACACGAACTTCAGTACGAAAAAGATGAGAAGCGAAGGAGGAATACAGTATGAAGTGTTTTTCTTTATTTTTAATCATTAATTGGCACCCGCGCACTTAGCACGGCGCCTCTATGGGCTTACGAAATGTTCAGCTAATGGGAGGAGCAGTTATTTCTGTACCGTTGAAAAAATGAAATTTTCTTGTTTGAGCAATGTAAATTGTATGTACTGGTCGATTAAGAGTAAAATAACATATCAGAAGTAATGAAATAAAGATAAGCATTTGTTTGTTATTATTGCATTAAAAGAAATGAATGCATTATTGATACTAAAAAGCTGATCCTTTTGAATTTCCGGTGCAATAGGCTTGCCTCAAGGTCTTGGAAAGTATTACACTTTTTAGCTCACCTGGCACAAAGTGCCAAGGTGAGCTATTGGGATGATCCTATGTCCGTCGTCGTGCGTATGTGCGGTGTGCGTCGTGCGTACGTGTGGGCGTCAACAATTTACTTAAACATCTTCTTCTCTGGAACTACAAAGCCAAGAGCTTTGATATTTGGTATGTAGCATGATCTAATGGTCCTCTACTAAGATTGTTCAAATTATGACCCCTGGGCCAAAAATGGCCCCGCCCCGGGGCTTATCAGTTTTTCATAGGAAAATCTTTAAAAATCTTCTTCTCTGAAACTGTAAGGCATAGACCTATGGTATTTGGTATGTAGCATCATCTAACGGTCCTCTACTAAGATTGTTCAAATTATGACCCCCAGGACAAAAATGGCCCCGCCCCGGGGCTTATCAGTTTTTCATAGGAAAATCTTTAAAAATCTTCTTCTCTGAAAATGTAAGGAATAGACCTTTAGTATTTTGGTATGTATCATCATCTAATGGTCCTCTACTAAGATTGTTCAAATTATGACCCCAAGGACAAAAATGGCCCCGCCCAGGGGCATATCAGTTTTTCATAGGAAAGTTTTAAAAAATCTTCTTCTCTTAAAAATCTTTAAAAGTCTTCTCTGAACTTGTAAGGCATAGACCTTAGATATTTGGTATGTTGCATTATCTAATAGTCCTCTACCAAGATTTTCAAATTATGAACCCGGATCAAAAATGGCCCTGCCCTGGGGCTTAACAGTTTTTCATAGGAAAATCTTTAAAATATCTTCTCCTCCAAATCTGTAAGGTCTAGACTCTTTATATTTAGTATGTAGCATCATCTAATGGTTTTCTACAAAGATATTTCAAATTATGCAATCTGTCATTGAAATCATTAATCTGTTACGAACAGGTGAGCGATTAAGGGCCATCATGGCCCTCTTGTTTCAGTAAATGCACAGTCCAGTGTGCTGTTTTTGGTTGAATGCGAATTAATTGAAAGTTTAGGTATAAATTCTGAAGGGTGGTGATTCCCCGAAAGCAAAAATTGCAACACAAAAAGAGAAAATTGCAGACTCGGTTTTATTGAGTCTGTTCATGAGCAGTAATTGAAAGTGCAACACTGCTCACGCCCCCTAGCACCGGCTTAAGCGGTATTCAATTTTCAGAACAAGACGTACTGAAATTCATGATCTCGAAGGAAAATAACGTATATTTGCTTTGTAAAGTTTGGCCCAATTAAGAGTAAAAATTCTATACATTACCGTGTATAAATGAATGTTTTAGTTGATTATCGACTTGAAACCAATCACTAGGTCAGAAAGGCTGGGTCTATTGCACCGTAATACGGTGACGCTGAAGTTCGTCTATTGGAACGTATGCATATAATAATGACATTTTCATGAAAATCACACGCACTTCAAGAAATGTTCCGCCCAATATTTACAGAATGTCTATTTATCAAAATTTAAAGAAACCCAGCTATATGTTAAGACATTCTTTTAGTTTTTATGTAGTGATTAATTAAATTTGTGTACGTTATTGTATAAAATGTGAAAAATGGAGCACATTGAGACCTTAATTGGATATATCTTAATGTCGTGTAATTAGAATTCGACCTTGCTTAGTGCCACGTATGGCATTTTAAACCATTTTCTTTTTCACAGTTTAACTCCAGATTTGTATCCAGAATAGGTGTGTTATATCAAGCTTATCTTATCAGAGTTTATTAACCCTTCGCTTGCTATTCACGTCAATATACGTACCTGTACATAGTGAAGACCCAGATGAGACAGCTCCTGCAGGAGCTGTCTCATCAGGGTCTGCACTATTTACAAGTTGATTGTGCAACCAGTGCACTCCATAGCAGTGATTGCAAAGCGAAATACTTGTACACAGTGAAGATATATGTAATTATACAACAGGGCATGGGTAAAGAAGAAGAAATGTATTTTAAAATTCAGCAAGCGAAGGGTTAATATATGAATGAGATTTTTCAATGAAAATGATACTATTCTTTTCTAAGATTTTATAATGACTGATCCGTCAATAATCAATTAAAATAATTTATAAACACGTGTTAATTATAAATCAAACTACAATTTAAACTATTTCGGTATTTGACTCATTTCTTAAATTCACAGTATTGAAAAGCTTTGGACAAACTCATTATTTAATTGTTTTAAGTGTAATTATTTCATTGTTTGATAGGGTGTCTGAAATCAAACTTCTGTCTGTAGTAATTCCAATAGCAATATGCTGAACTAAACCTTTGAATGATTGCATGATTATATTAAAATAATGCCAGTCAGTGTATATTTTCATGTAAAAATCTTTCATTTGTTTTCATTTATGTGTACACTATTTCAATAGCAGACGAATGAATGAATGAATGAAAGAATGAATGAATGAATGAATGAATGAATGAATGAAAGACTTTATTTAACGAGGGTAGCTCAATTAGTCATAATGACTAATCTACCTTGAGGCCCTCAAAACAAGCATTTCATACAAAATACAAAACAGTAAAACAGATCTATATACACTAGAAATCAATGTTCAGATATTCAGTAATGTTGCGTCTGGATAAATTATAAATGTTGTCTGCTTCAATTTGTAGATTTATTCTTTATGGACACGCATTTGGATCCTGATAAAACTCCGAGTCACATGGCGTCTAAACTGGATCCAATCTGTTAGCATAGATTTGATTTGCCACTAGCATCCAAATAGTTAATATAAAGCTATAATATATAAAGTGTTGCACATGCATAAATGACATCTGACCCCGATTCAGGTGGATGAATGCACGCGCTATTAAAATCACATATTTGTGACGTCATTTACCCACGCTCTCATTATTATAAATACGAGAAAATATTTTTGCTCAGTACTAGTTAAACTAAAATGACCTCTGCTTCAAATTTTGAAAAATTCAGTTATGTGTAAACAAATTGAACCTGATGAGACTTTGAGTTATTCAACGTCTCGTCTGGATCGAAACTGTATGCAGACGGTTTATGACGGATTGAATGAATGAATGAAGGGCTTTCAGAGTAACTCAATTAATCTAAATGAATGAATGAATAAAATACCTTAATCAATAAGGGTAGCTCGGTTAGCCAAATGGCTAATCTACCCCGAGGCCCTCTGAATCGGTACATTTCATACATTTATGAGCAAAAATATCAATCACGGAACATATTATTAAACAATGTGTCAAGTACAGTAGTTACGCTATTAAACCATTTCAATAATGCAAAATGAAATCAGCATAATTATACAAACTACAGCAACAAATAGAACTGAACCAAGCCAGAAACCTCATTGGAAAGTTTCCTAATTGGATGCGTTCCATTTGCGCCCTGTGTCTATATACATGTACATTTATACTTTTGTTTTGATGATGTAATTATCATTAATAGTAATCAAAGGTTGTGCTATTAACATGTTAACTTTGAAAAAAAAGTAAGTTTCATTGATGCAAAAGATTAAAAATATCAAACCATGTACCCTATGTAACCTTTACAAAGAAATTGTATATTTATTCAGGCATAGAATTAGGCAGAGAAATAAATTTAGTAAATAATCTAATGTGATTATAGTGTGGCATTAAACTGGTTTAAAAAATGCTTTAAAAACAATAACAACAGTATCTTAGTAACATATGCAAATAAAAACAAAAACAATGCTAGACGACTTCCAACATTGTGAGTTACAAACCTACATATGTCCCCTAGATTTAGACAAGAAACTTGAACAGCGTCTATGAATGAATATTGAATGAAATGAACAACATTATTTAACAAGGGTAACTAATCTTCATTGAGTCCATCAATTAAAACAATCTCATACAAAGTGCCAAACATTAAACAAAGTAACAATTCAGTTACAATGTGCGAAAGCGCTCTTCTGCCCCAGACAAATAATAGGAGACTCGGGCAATGAGGATTGTGTATACAATAAAGGGCCAGATCAGACACTAAAATCCTTAGTGTCTGATCCAGTCCCACACTGCAAATTTATGGGTGAAAGAAAAACGTGTCCGTTATTGCATACAAAAAAATTATGAAACGATTTTAAAATAAATACACTTGGCAGAAGAAAACCCTGTGACTTTTAGCTTGCAGAGAATTTGTCTTGTGCTTATTTTTGTCGGCTGTCAAAGTTTAGTAAAGTTACGAAAAGAGATTCTTAGTGCAATACCAGTGTCACACAATTAGGATCCTAATTATATATGATCTATTATTTCCGATATTGCAGACATTATAAATTTTTTTTTATTATTATACCACATTTATATAGCGCTCTTTTCACACAGGATATGTGTGTTCAAAAGCGCTACAATTTATATCTTCATTTAAAGGGTTAGTGCAGAATATAAGTATCATGATCACTCATATTCTAAGCATTTGTGTTTCACAATAGATTTAAACAAAACCAGCATGGCCGTTCTTTATAATGGCGCCCTTTGATGTTTACATCAATGCTTTTCTTGTGTAATAGATAGTATGCAGTTCGAAAAGCCACGATGAATCTCAAGTAACCTCTAAACAACTGGAGGTGGCCAAAATAATTGACATTGACTGAAAGTGGGGGCATCAGTGTCCTATTGATCCATTTTTCTAGGTTACTTTGTTGGGGTATAACCCTTCCCTGTCCTATGTTTATTACAAATTCCAATACCTACTGAATATTCATGGACAAAATAGTCAAAATAAAATATCGAAGGTAGAAAATATGAGTTCCTATATGATCTGGGTCTACACTGTTTGCAAATGCGTGAAAATGCGTTTATATGAAGGAAAGGGTAAATTACCATGATATTTGACTGTTGTGAAGAAAATATAGAAATATAGTGAATATTTCTAACATAAGTCGAGTGTTATAAACTTAAGACGGGCTCCTCTAGTCCGAAATACTGAGTCTAGCGTTGGCGTCTGAGATAGTAACTCGAATGTTCGGTATATTAACTCTGAGATAGTAACTCAAATGTTCGGTATATTAACTCTGAGATAGTAACTCGAATGTTCGGTATATTAACTCTGAGATAGTAACTCAAATGTTCGGTATATTAACTCTGAGATAGTAACTCGAATGTTCGGTATATTAACTCTTTTGCTGCCGCAGAAATTTTATCGTCTTCTTCAGGTTTCAAAGTCGAGGTGTTAAATAGTTTGTATCCTGATGAAACGGCGAGTTATTCGGCATTTGGTCTGGATCCAAACTGTTTGCACGGATTCATCTAAGTTATCACGGATTCATCTATGGCGGCGAAAGAGTTAATCGAGTAATGGAGAGTGTAGGTCGATTGTTCGAGATAGTTATTCGATCACTAGAATCAATATGTCTAGCACTCGATATAGTAAAATGAACGCTCAGCTTCACTAGAAAGAACTTTGTAAAATACTATTAACACTGGGGGCAACTACGTATTATTATCAAATGTTTTGCTACAAGAATTTATATAGGTATTATAATAGATTATAATAGATTTGTTTTTCTACGAAAGCAACGTTGTTTTCGTAGGAAAACATTTCCTAATATATACACTGGCTTCGTAGGAAAACAATTGGTTTAAAATACCCATATAAATTGTCGTAGCAAAAACCCAGTGATTAATCCACAATATAAACATTTTGGTACCTATATATCTGACTGTGTATTACGTTTAATCCAGATATATAAACAAGGCATTGGAGAACATTTCCAAGCACGATCAGGAGAAAATAATGAAGTACTATGACCTCGAACCAGGAAATGACTACAAATGGCGTTTATCCGGAATGATGTATATGCCTAAATACGACAACCTTGTCATCAGAGTCGGCGACAAGTCCGACACGTCATTACGTATACCCATACAAGTGGCTAAAATGGGGAAAGGTTATTTTGAGGAACGCCGACCATCGTCAGAGGCAGACCCTTATGACGTCAGCAGGGTCCTTACTGTTGCGTCTTTATCGGAAACAAACGGGTTTTAGTTGGCAAGAAAACATGTTTCATACAGAAATCGGATGACAGTGGTATTTTAGCATACAGGGGTGTCATCTTTCGGAGTTTCGCAAAGATATATGTGGGTTTAAAGTCGACCGATAGAAAAAACCCGGATTGAGACGACATGTTACCATCCAGCAAGACCTGTCTGAAGTGGAATGGGTAGACGCATAGCACTTTGAGATATAGTGGTCATTGCAATATTCTAGTTGTTGTATGAATGGACTTGGATAGTAACACATTAACACAAGAACATAAAAAAGAGACATTCACTTCTCTCTCAATAGTTTCTCAAAAGATTGAATCTAGTGTGTAGTGGGTAAAACTTGCAACAGATCAAACTATGAGGAGACAATATTCTCTTTATCAAGATTAGAACTAACAGATAATAGGAATACACATTTACAACTGATATATATGCAGCACCCAAAGTGTAGTATATAATCTCAATTACTCGAACACTCAGCTACGTATCATTATTGATCTTTAAGACAGGTAGCAGCTTAATGCAATGTGACAGTCATTCAGAAAGCTCCCCTGGCAGCTTTCTGCATGCCGTTCACTCTTGAGTAAATAGCCACCTACCTGAAAGAGTTTAAATTCTTCTATACTAAATTTTGGAATTATCGAGGGTTTACTGTATGTAAATTACATAATTTGTAGCTTTCATAGACAGTGTGGTGCAATGTTACATATTATGTAGCTTTAAAAAAGTGTAGTACAATGTTTCATATTGTATAGCTATAATAAGTAGTGTAATGTTACATATTATAGCTTTCATAAACGGTGTAGTGCATTGTTATATATTGTGTAGCTTTTATAAAACAGGGTAGTGCATTGCCATATATTGCGTACGTAGCTTTCATAAAACAGTGTAGTACAATGTTACATATAGTATAGCTTTCATAATGTTTGAAATAGACATAGATGAATTAATAGAAAAGTGTATAATTATAGTTGTATTCATAATCACCGTCCAATTAAATGTCTGTACTGGGAGTTAAAGTGACTTATCATTGTGACATCTTTCATACATGGACACAATTTTCACATACATAGTTCAGTGTATAAATATACATATATGTACAAATAAATGAAATAATGCTAATGAATTGTGGTGTTAATTTGGAAGTTATTATGTCACCGTGTACGTAAAAACATGGAGTATTGATCGCTTATTATTTTATATTTGTTTTCCTCAAAACATGTTGTTCATGATTTAGTACAAACTGGCTAATCAATATTTTTTGTAGATTTAACGATTCAAAAAGTTCTGAAATGGGCATGTAATTTCGCAATTTATTATCTCTCCAACTGGTTCAGACGGCAAAGAACATAAACAAGTCTTACGGATACATCTTACGGATATTGTTTTACATTTTATTGATACATATGGCAACTAAAATAAAAGTACATGTATGACTCATGCAGGAAACTCCACATACAAAACACACATCCACCCGAACAGCACCACGACAAAATAAGTAAACTAATGTACATGCATATCAAAAGGTGTGTTCTGCAATAAAATATATATGAAACTGTAAAAATGAAGTCAACGAAGTAAAATAATTATACATAGTTAAAAAAACAGCAATACATTCTTTACACAAAGCATCAAACGTACAAACTTTAAGATTTAAAAAATACAATGAATCGTAACATTTTGGATAAATCTTTCCTTCACATAAACGCTTTTTCATGCCTTTGCATATAGAGTGAACCAAGTCATAATGGCCTGCCTCTACAGTTTTTACTAATACCAAACATTCATGTATATATATGCCATTATAAAAAAATAGCTAATGAATATCCATGGTGTCATTATTTCTTACATGAATATTCAAAGATAAAAGGTTAATAGTTGTCATCCGTTGAATATTTCACGTTTTTACTGACAAAACATAAAAATAGCAAAGTTAAGTCATCTATACATATCATTAAATAAACGGACTCGATTTTGTGTCGGAGGTGTCGTTAATACCAGCAATATTTCAAAGATATGATTGTTACGCTTTTTGGTAAATATTAGTAATTCTAGTAATTAGTAATTTTGCATTTTAAAATAAATAATAACATAGCGTTCTTTATAAAACAGGAGGAAATCTTCAAAAGCGATAAATAGGAAATCTAGTTTAGCTTGGAAAAACACACTATATATCAAAAGGACATAATTTGTCAGGTTCTCCGCCAAACCTAAATGTAGTTTCGGGGCAGGTAATATATATACCAAACTAAGGACATAATCAGCTAATTAACATGGATATGTAAATGTAATAAGTTATAAGTATCATTTCTAGCAGCCATAGTCGAATGTATTCTTTTTTCGTTTATGTTATTTTCCATATATCGCGTCACGTGAAATCCACGTGTAGTTCATAAGGTAGCAATGGCTGACATATGTTCAAAATGCGTTTAAGGAATTCGTCCTACGTCGTTTCGACCATTAATTGAAATCGCTAGATTACCTTTCTCTCGCTTGTGTTTGTTTCCTTTAAAGTGTGGCTAAATACTAAAACATTACCGGTACATTGACTGACGAAAGTACATAAAACTTTGCCATGTTTTCCAGCGTTTGCATACTCAAAAAGGTTTTGGTCAGATTCAAAAGTGTTGTTTGTTTTGTTTGATAAAATAATCCCAGTTTTGTATTTCTTTCTTATCAATTTTATAAACTTGCTGACTACTAAAGAAAATAGAAAATAGTAATTTAGCAAATCAAATTCTAAAACAAATATGAATAGATAAAGAAAACCCATCATATACTGTACATGTATCTATATACAATTACCGGTAGACATTGTGTGGAACAAAGCTCAGTTATTCTGTCATTTTGTTCCTAATAATGAACGACAATATTTTTTTTTAAATTTGAGCTTTAAATAAATTACAATTAAATGTAAATGTACACGAATAACATACATACTCCAGTTGTCTCGGCTGTTAAACAGTAAAACGCTCGCTTTCAAAGCATCCAAAGGAAGGAGTTGCGTGTTCGACTCTCGCGGTCAGGTCATACCAATGTGGCTACTATGGACTTCCTCGCTACTTTGCTCAACACCTGGGGGTATTGATGTAACTAGCTGCAGGATATCATACAGAGGTGAGTGGGTGTGGGTTAATATATCGATATTTATCGGTGGTTTGACAGTATGGACACTGTCAAGAAATATGGTTATAATATAATATTCTACCCCCTCCACACACACGCATTTCCCGACACTGAATTAGTAGCCCTAGATTGGGCACTAAGGAATACATACAGATTTGGTTAGTTTTATGAAGTTGCTAGTTACTTCTGTTAAGTAGTTTCTGGCATCATTCAACGAGGCATCTGAAGCATTGCATAGTCCTTCAGCGATAAGAAGTTCTGCCGTAACCGGGTGAAGCCACCAACGGTTTAGGATAGCAGTGAGGTAGGTGCGCATAGAACTGAACAAACTGTACCTTCTCTGGGGGCATTGCATATTCTTCGTTCTCCACCACTTATACCGAGTGTTCGTCCATCCAGATTACCCCAACATTGGCATATTCAAAAAGGGAAAATGTCGTTTTCAATGATTCTCGATTTACGACAGTATCTTTCAGGGTACTGCGAGACCAAAATAAACGTTCGTACTGAACACTAGATTCCATTGATACTTCTACTTGCATACTTTAGGCACACCTGAGGGGGTTTACATTGGAAGTTTCATACAGCTCCACTTCTTTTCTCCAAATATATAACTGAACAACATTTTTCGAAAACTTTGGGGATGCAGAATTCTATCTACACATTCCTAAAACTGTTTAAGAACATTAGTACTGTCTCAGTGCAGTATGAGTATCTGACCCATGTCATTCAGGTCTCAAGTAACAACTCGGTACAGCATCTATTAATTTTAGACGCAGTTCTTCCTAAAAGTTACGTTTTGAATCCAGGCAAGAGTCTATTTCACAGTTCTATCACAGCCTGTTCAAGGGTCCCTCTATTGTCATATTTCGGCACGAGGGACAACACGTATTCTCAGCCCAGTCTGTAAATATCCTGAGCACCAGCACAATTTCTTGAATAGCGATGCTTCCTGGCGTGTATTTAGTCAAATCCTCGTGTTTCTTTAACCAAGCAGAACGCTTCTCAAGGAAGAATGTCCCCGGGGATTTAAAAATAGGTGATGAAATGAGACGTTGCTACCAATGTTTTCTGCTGTTATAGCTATACCGTCTATATCACTGGATAAGTTCAGTCCGCTATCCAGATTTCCATCAGTGACTTTGGTATTTCCCACTGCAATGTACATTGTAGTCGAGCTTATGGAGGAAAGTCTATATCTGAATGTTTCTCCCATACACGTCTGAAACTATAGGAATGTTCTACTCTAGTGAGCAATAAACTCTTCTGCTGCATCTGTCATCTTCAAGAACACTAAAAGGAACGAAACTATATAATAAACTACTGCATCCAATAACGCATCCCATAGACTTATATCATTGAATACTGAAGATGGGCTAAGGAACTGGACCTTTCAAAATTGGTTACTGGGTTAATCCTCTAAAACACCTTCCAGAATCACGGTTAAAAGCAGTATAGAAGTCATGCAGGATGTCTTGAAATGACGCATGACAATACACAACAACACCAGCAGCACAGATGAAATGAGGGGACACGACCTTCATAGATCTGTTCCTTGCCTTTTCCAGACCATCATTTAAGATGGGTTAAGGTACTGGGTTAACCCTCCAAAACTCTTTCAGAACCAGGGTAAAACACTGTAAAACACTGTCATAGGCACTGGGTTAACATCCACACTTTCAACTAAGTTAGGGTTATGGTAGGTGAAGCTACGATGTCAACATTACAAACAAAGGATATAATTATGGTACCAACTTAGACACGGAGTTATCTCTTCTTTACTCCAATGGTTTGTTTAGAACCTTAGCCCTTATCACTGACATCTTACCCTAACTAAACTCCAAAGTTTTGAACATAACTTAACCATTAACATTGACACATTAACTCTACTTTACTCCAAAGTTTTGACCATAACCTGGACTCTAACGCTTGCACCTTACATTTGCTGTAATCTTAAGATTTCAACATAACCATTACCCTTAACACTGGCACCTTAAATCTCTTTAACTCCGGAACTCTTTACATACCATTATGCTTTAATACCGACACCTTAACTCTCTTTAACTCCGGAACTCTTTACATACCATTATGCTTTAACACCGACACCTTAAAAATATGTGTTGCTCCAATTTTTTGAACAACAGACACTCATCTTACCGCTATGCACTTGGATATCTTCCCAGTGCATTTATCGCATATATTAATTTGTCAACTTCTTCAGGGCGTAAACCATATCACTGCGTACACACACAAGACGCAACCACCACTAAACCATCGATAGAAAGCAAGCTACGCACAAACACAGGCACACATCACAAGAGATGAATATTTCAAAATCAACAAACGCACAATGGATTCATTCTAAGTTATATATCTAAGTCTATATTGCTTTGGATCTACACTGCATGGTATCTTGTAATATTCTCAGTATTTTACGTCCTTAATATCAAACTGGCTCTACACTGTATTGGGTTAAAATATATATTGGTCTGGATGTACACTGTATAGCATATTAACTCATAACATCTGAACTAAAAGTCAAATAATTCTGAATAGTATTGTAGGTCTACACTGTTTGTCATGTTATATTACAGCTTTTCATTGAAATATATAAAAAAAACTGACCCGGATCTACACTGCATAATATACTCAACAAAATAATTCAAGGGTCACCGGTCAGTTTTCCATAGTGCTCAATGTATTCACTACACAACTTTGGTACTTCGTAGACAGCCACATAGTCATACAGACACACAAACTGACACACAGACAGACACACTAACTGACGCACAAGCAGACACAGACATGAACGAAAAATATAGATAGATAAATAAATAAAAGAAAAAATAAATTAGAAGTCAGAAAATCAGAACTATTTCATTAACTGTTATTTACGGCCTCTGGTAGAATTTTTCGTACTGCACTCTAAAATGGTAATATTATAAGAGTTACTTTCCGTCCTCATTCTTAGTTTTGCACTTTTAATAACTGCCCATGAACAGACTCTATAAAACCGAGTCTGTAATGTTCTCTGTTTGCATTGCTGCTTTTGCTTAGTACGGATATCCCAGATTCAGAATATAAATTCTGAAGGGAGGTGATCCCCCGAAAGCAAAAATTGCAACACAAAAAGAAAAAAGTCCCATGAACTTCCACATTCAGTTCAAACCCCAACTAAACAACCTGGGAAATCTGAGGATATGATGTATTATACAACGAGATCATGTCGAGATGTAAAGATGCCCCAGAAACTGAATTTGTAGATAAGTTGTGCTTCCTGTGTGTATAAGCCATGTTATGAAAAGTGTGTGAATATTTATGATCTTTTGCGGTACTTGACCATGTCACTATGGAAAACATGAGTAAGAGAATGTGTTTTTTTAAATTACCACATTTTTCTGATGATTTTTTGTTGTAGATCTATACTAAATATATGATTCCTGGGGCAGGGTCAATTCTGACCTAAGGGATGCGTATGCAATTTTAATAATATTTGTACAGAACCACTAGATGATGCCACATGCGAAATATCAAAACTGCAAGCCTGCAGATTTAAAGATTTCGAATGTACATGTGAAGTATGTGACCCTTGTTGTCAGTACAATTTTGATCCATGATGCATGCATAAAATATGGACAGACAGTGGAGTTTGGTATTTCCAGCTACAGTGGTATAGGAAATATGATCCGGACAAACAGTTTTCTAAAATATAGGTCAAGGGTTAAGGTCAATGTCACAGAAACCTAAAAATAGTACACAACACTGTGCCTTCCCAAGATACATCAACACACCAAGTTTAGAATCCCAGATTAAGTAGTACGGGAGATATGCTTCCCGAACGGACACACGGACGCACAGAGGGACAGTGCGATTACGCCCCAACAAAGCCTAGCTTTGAGGGCATAAAATGTTAAAAAATTTACATATGAAAAGCATATACAGGAAAACCTTCCCTAACTCAAATGAAAACTAAGGCTAAAGTTAATATTAGACAGACAGTGGAGTAATGCTGGACAAAGACGCAGCACAAAACTCAGGACTACATGAGCTATTTGTAATGTTCCGTCATGCAGTATATGGTTCCGGCCAAACATATCTGAATGTCTTGGCCGTGTTTCAGAGGTTTTGTTGTGTTTGCATTTTTATTATGCAAAGTTACTTTGTAGTTAATAGTTTGTGTTACTTTGTAATAAATATATTTTGTGTTCAACTAGATCTAGTTATCAAATACAGCTTACGGTTATTCAGTTGTTGTTGACGTCATTTCATCAGCAAATCAGGGTCCACGCTTATAAAACGTTTAGTTGAGTCTGAATTCGTTCTCGAGTTTTTGATTGGTCAGATTTGAGCCTTTGGCTCATATCTGACCAATCAAAAGCTTGAGAACTCAAATCTGACCAATCAAAAGCTTGAGAACGAACTCAGACTCAACTAAAAAGCTTTATAAGCAAATCAGAGTTTTCGGTGCCATTTATGTAAGTGTAGAATACACACCGGACGACGTATGAATTTAATATGTCTGTTCTGTAATACTTACTGAAATCAAGAAAAACGCAATAAAAACACACTTTCATGAAATCTAATTGCAATTATACAGTGCAATATTTGTTTTTAATTCATAAAAGTATGTTGCATTCCTTTTCATTAATGGCGTTTGTTTTTTTGTAATTATCTTCTTTCGACTATTGAAAAGACGCGGTCAAATACAGAAACAATAACTGTTTCATAAATATGTGCATATAAAATTTAGAATACAAAAGCATGATATGGAGTCAAAACAGTAATAAATTAGTACCCGTAATAAATATTGAAAAATCATAAAACGTGTTTCGTGAATTTTAAAATAGATTAGCTAACAAAAAATCTGTAGCAGTCAGCATTAATAGAAACACAGGACCGCAGTAAATCATGCTCAAAATTAACAGCTCAATTAATAAACCAAACAAGAGCATAGAAATATTTTAAGGAAATCATCGATTGTGCCGATTGGAACCGAGTCCCGGGCGACTTTTTTAACCGTAAAATATTCCCGTATTTATTCCGTGCCTTTGCTTTCAGTTGGTTTCCAGCCCAGCAATAATCGAACCAAACCGCAGTATTCTTCATACCTCAAAATGGAGTTCAGCGTGCTGTCGAAAGAGGTCCTGGCCGGTTTTGATAAATATAAGGTGAATATGAAGCATTCCAACTGTTTAAGATGAATTTTGCTGTAAAATTTAAGTTATTAGTTATACATGTTGAGTGCAACGTTATTACCCATTCATTTTTCAGGTGTGTCAATGGCAGTAAGTTGTGTTTGCATTGACAGGTGTCGCCGTCAGTGCGGTTAAACAGTATCTTGGTATCCGTTAGAATGTTGAATTAAATGTTTCTATTTGAAGGCTAGTGCCATCAATAAATTTCTGTATTGAATGCCAAGAAAAAGATAAATAGCTCCGTTATGATATTGCTCTAAAATCATTTGATTGCTACATATTAAACCTCTTGATTAGAAACCTTTTAAGCTTTTACTAATACCTATGACGGGCGCGTCTGACATGCACTACCCTGCCTATAAAACTCTGTAAAGGAGGTGCAGATATTCATATAGGTGTGTATTTAACATGCACATAGGCCATGGGGCCGCGGCTGCGGTCCCAATGTTTTAGGCAGTGGTGAATTTGGGCCGAAAGCTTTAAATAGCATTCACTACCCGTAGTTTTTTGGTGATTTGAACTGCAGCTTTAATCTCATGGTTTCCTAATTAACATGACTGTTAGAGATAAGCATTGATTTAATTAATGACATTGTTATTAGCTTCACCTTTTCAAAAAGTGGAGGTATTGTCATGACCCTCTCGTCGGCATCCGCGTTGGTTAATCATTTCTCAGAAACCATCAAAGAATTTTGGTTTACATTTGGTATGCATATTTACAATCACAAGGTTAACCCATTTCACAAGGGTAGGTAACCCTAAAATTAATTTTGCCATAGTTATGCCCCTTTTTCGACTTAGAATTTTCATTGTTGTTTAAGTTTTATGTTAAGGTCCATGTCTCAGAAACTGTCCAAGATATTTGGTTCAAATTTGGAATGCACTTCCACTACACTATCCAGCACTAAAGAAAGTGGAGCGCGTTGTCCACAGACAGCTCTTGTATATATATTATATATACATTTAATAAATGTACACTCGTTTTTTTTTTCTTATATGTGTTTGATTCAACAATAGTTACGCTTTTACTGCGGTTAAATTTAACATGTTTAGCTAGTTGCTTATCTCTCTAGACAGACATTTGAATAGTGTCTGTAAATTCGACCATTTATTCTCAAAGACATTGCTGGCCAGTCCCAGTAAAAAAGAAGCTTGTAAAAAGGTAATTGGACCAACTTTTTATGCTTTAAGTATAGTATAAATGTAAATATTTATGGGTTAAAAACTGATTTAGACAGATAAATGGAACTTCTAAATTGCTCTATCATATTTTATGTTTATCTCAATCATATCCAAAACAGGTTATGTTTTCGTGGGATATTGAGTGGGTGGGGAAAAGCAGAAGGCACATGAGATGATTTAAAAATAATTTTTTTTTAGAAAATTAGAATAATCTTATTTCCGCCATGTAAGGTAAACTTCTGTTTGTCTTTCATCTGTCTCCAATGCAGAGCTATTATTATTACATGTATTATTTTATTTTCAGATAACAGATGTGATTGTAATATGTAGCATTCTTGAAATGGATTATTTAACCCATATACTATAATGTAGTGCAGTAAAACTGAAATATGCCTATCTGTTTGAATCATATACACCAAAGTTAATGGAGATTGGAGAACAACCTTATATGTGGTAGCAGCTTGTTTCCTGAAATGGTTTAAATCCTAATACTATAATGTAGAGCAATAAAACTCTTTTTCACGCTTTTGCAAACCTAGTAGACCCAAATCAGACACCTCATGTAGGAGTCGTCTGATCAGGGTTTGCTCTGTTTGCTTATAAAGATCTGACTGTACAGTTTCTATCCATACACATATGCCATTATACAAATTTAGTAAATAAATATGTATGCTGTCATTATATCCTGCATGAATATTCTATAGGGAAATGAATAATTCTTTGGATTCTAGTTTAACCCATTCCCCTCATAGGCTGTTTTTAGATCCAGCCTCTTTGAACAAATCTACCCGTACCGAAAAGGAGCATTAACTAGAGAAAAGGAAACTTTTAGAATTGTGTAGTTCTTAAACCATTGTGCTAAATAGAGCATTTGCTCCTTAGGAACAAATGCTCTATTTATCACAATGGTTTCTAAAAGTGACTTTTACAGAGGCATAGTAAGGCGTATTTATGGAGGAAAGGGTTAAGATTTGGTCCACCCCTGATTATCTGCAATGTGTGCATACAGTTTGAATCCAGATCAAATGCCATGAAATATTGGGTCTGAACCGGGGCCCAAACTACTAGTCACTCTGATTTTACTTCTGCAAATGTTAAGCTGTTATTTTACGTAAAAAATCAGGTGAGATTTGAGATTCAATTTTTAATTAGCATTCATACGTAGATATGGTGTTGTTTCTATGACAGATTTGGCTGTTACAGTGCCGCATTAATATCTCTATAGTGCAAATTTCTCCATTTCTTTATAATAATGTAATGATCGACATTACATGATCATGATTTTGATTTTGGTATGAGCTTCTACAGTAAAACCTCTCTATAATGGCCACTAAATTGTGTTAATTAGTTGGTATTCAGGGCAGGTGGATGCTAAAA
Organism: Azorinus chamasolen; assembly: GCA_963576725.1. Taxonomy (NCBI): domain Eukaryota; kingdom Metazoa; phylum Mollusca; class Bivalvia; order Cardiida; family Solecurtidae; genus Azorinus; species Azorinus chamasolen. Next base: position 26,931,961 of record OY755243.1, on the reverse strand, counting down.
GCAAGGTGAAAGTAAAACAGAACGCTCCTATAGGAGCGTTCTGTTTTACTTACACCTTGCTTTAAGCAGCCACCTGCCTTTAACACAAAATACTTTATGTAATTTAGTGTCCATTATAGAGAGGTTTTACTGTATTTTAATAGCCAAGTTTGTATTTTACAGTTACAAATTATTGCCGTTTGTATTATAAGAAATTGTTTATCTTCTCTGCTTTTTGTAACAAAGACTAACAAAGATGACGGATAAATTTCGTTTGATATTTCTAGTGAATAGTATTAGGTTGCCCTGTGTCAAAGTTTGTCACGTTTTACTCCCAAATAGAGCAGTACATGTTTAAATAATTTTCAGCTTCTTTTTCACTGAATTGCTCTATCTCCAAAGTTAAAATTGAGAATAATTAAAAAATCTGTCATAAAATATATTTATTATGCCCCCAAAGGTGGGCATATAGTGATCGCATTGTCCGTCTGTCCGTCCGTCCGCACTCACCAATGGGTAGTTGTGTGACTTTTTCTAACTAGTCGCACAAGTAAAATCATTAACCTGGCCATCTCTTGTGACATTAACCTGGCCATTTCTTGTGACATTAACCTGGCCAGTTGTGGGACATAGGGTTAGGGTTAGGGTTAGCTTCCAGATCATTCTTTTCCAAAGTTAGAGCCAAAAATAGTTTTTCTTGTGGGACTAGTCCCACAAGAAAAGATCAAAGGAAAAAGTCACACAACTACCCATTTGTTAGCCTGTCCGTCTGTCCCAAATTCGTGTCCGGTCTGTAACTTCTTCATCTATCAATGGATTTCAATATAACTTGCCACAAATGTTCACCAGACAGAGACGATGTGTCGCGTTCAACTCCCTGGTCCATGGGTCAAAGGTCAAGGTCACAGGGTACAATTACTTTGTCACAAATTTCGTGTCCGGTCTGTAACTTCTTCATCTATCAATGGATTTCAATATAACTTGGCACAAATGTTCACCACACAAAGACGATGTGTCGCGTTCAATTCCCAGGTCCATGGGTCAAAGGTCAAGGTCACAGGGTACAATTACTTTGTCACAAATTTAAATGACATCATTCAAAATTGATTTGTTGATTTTTATGCCCCCAAAGGTGGGCATATAGTGATCGCATTGTCCGTCCTTCCGTCTGTCCGTCCGTCCGTCTGTCAGTCTGTCCGTCTGTCCTTCCGTCCCAAATTCGTGTCCGGTCTGTAACTTCTTCATCTATCAATGGATTTCAATATAACTTGCCACAAATGTTCACCAGACAGAGACGATGTGTCGCGTTCAACTCCCTGGTCCATGGGTCAAAGGTCAAGGTCACAGGGTACAATTACTTTGTCACAAATTTCGTGTCCGGTCTGTAACTTCTTCATCTATCAATGGATTTCAATATAACTTGGCACAAATGTTCACCACACAAAGACAATGTGTCGCGTTCAACTCCCAGGTCCATGGGTCAAAGGTCAAGGTCACAGGGTACAATTACTTTGTAACAAATTTCGTGTCCGGCCTGTAATTTCTTTATCTTTCAACGGATTTCAATATAACTTGGCACAAATGTTCACCGCACAAAGACGATGTGTCGCTTTCAACTCAAAGGTCCATAGGTCAAAGGTCAAGGTCACAGGGTACAATTACTTTGTCACAAATTTCATGTCCGGTCTGTAACTTCTTTATATCAATGGATTTCAATATGATTTGGCACAAATGTTCACCAGACAAAGATGATGTGTCGCTTTGAACTCCCTGGTCCATGGGTCAAAGGTCAAGGTCACAGGGTACAATTACTTTGACACAAATTTCGTGTCCGGTCTGTAACATCTTTATCTATCAATGGATTTCAAAATAACTTGGCACAGATGTTCACCAGAGAAAGACGATGTGTCGCGTTCAGCTCCCTGGTCCATATGTCAAAGGTCAAGGTCACAGGGTACAATTACTTGTTTATCTGTGAATGGATTTCAAAGGAACCTGGCACAAATGTTCACCACACAAAGACGATGTGTCAACTCCCTGGTCCATGGGTCAAAGGTCAAGGTCACAGGGTACAATTTTTGGGGGCATTTGTCACGTGACTGTGACATCTCTTGTTTACTTTTCCAATTGCTGTTTTTTCAGTAGGCCTACAAACATGCAGATATAAATTCTATGTACATGTATTAATAATGAGAAATGTTAAAAGATATTATCTGCTCAAAGTTAAAACTTTGCGATCTGTTTTCTCCAAAACTGAAAAATGTAGATAGAAAATTGTTCCACTCTAGCGACAAAATGGCAATAAAAAAAGTAGTTTTCAGAATTGATTTCGCTGAGTACACCTGACGCCGTAAATTGGCAAACATGTTGTTTTATTGGTTGAATATTAAGAGCTACCCCAACACAGTCCCTAAGTCGTTTTAGAATGCATCTAAATAGCACATAAGAAAGCACCAATTTTGATTAAAAAACAGCATGGAAGGGGAAACCCGTCCTGCACTCACCACACTGCGGCTATGCGGCCCCATCTTCAAAACTTGACTACACGCCTGTTTAAATATTCAATTCGTCATTGTTTCCAAACTTTCCATCAAATCCAGGTTGTGACCACTCTTAAGATTCTAAAGAGATGTTATAACATAGGGTTTGGTGGAGAAATAAAGGAGCTATGCTTGAAAATGTTTTAACCCGTCTCTTGCTGAATTTTAGAATACATATCTCTTTCTTTACCCACGCCCTGTTGTATAATTACATATATCTTCACTGTGTTCAAGTATTTCGCTGTGCAATCACTGCTGTGGAGTACACTGGTTGCACAATCAACTAGTAAATAGTGCAGACCCTGATGAGACAGCTCCTGCAGGAGCTGTCTCATCTCGGTCTTCACTATTTACATGTAGGTATATTGACATGAATAGCAAGCGAAGGGTTAATTTACGTATCCTACATTATCTGTACCTCTGTTCTATATACATCTTGAACAGGGGAATGATACTGAATTTTGACACCAAATTGTTTTTTAAAAAGCACTGGAAGCATTATGGTTGAGTTGTTGGCAATACTTCTTATGTACTATTTATATCGAATCCTGGTCAAAACGGCCCACTACCAAAGCGGCCTGGGTCAAAACGGCCCACATTTTAAACCAAAACGGCCCATGCTTATTATTATTACCGGGTACATGTATAATACTATATGTATTTGTATGATCATTATGAATCATATTTATACTGATTATTATTTTTAGTATAGTTGTATAAATGTTTTATTTTGATATAGATCTCTTATAACAATAGTAATATACTGTCATTGTTTCTATCAAATATTAACAAAGTGTTTAACAAATAATAAATTTTCATCATTAAGTTTGGAATTTAATACGTTAATCATAATTTGCCTGGTTAACTAAATTCTTCAATAAATTGTCGTTATAGGAGCAAACTACAAAAAAATGCCCCCATCAATTAAAATGCTTGCAAATGCTATCACCTGTTATGTAATTACCCAGTTTGTGAAATAGTTATGTAAGAAACACTTAGGTGCGGGTTTAGAGGGGGCGGAGCTGGCCCCCCCCCCCCCCCCCCCCCCCTAAAATTGCCCAAACAAATTTTTAGTAATATTTAAGATCTAGATCTACTAAAAATCAATAAAGCATTGATTTAATCTGATTTTTGTTATTTCCCTCGCCCAAGTACGCTCTTTTTCAACATGTATTAATAACACACTACCGTAAAACCTCTCTATAACGACCACTAAACTGTGTTAATTAGTTGGTATTAAGGGCAGGTGGCTGCTTAAAGCAAGGTGAAAGTAAAACAGAACGCTCCTATAGGAGTTTTACTTTCACCTTGCTTTAAGCAGCTACCTGTCTTTAACACACAATATTTGATGTAATTTAGTGGCTGTTATAGAGAGGTTTTACTGTATTTATTTATGTCATCAAACATAAAAATCTAGGCTCCCCCCCCCCCCCCCCCCCCCCTTTCCAAAAAAAATCTACGCCCTCCCTAATCTGAAATCCTGGATCCGCACCTGCACTTTGGTTGTGCCTTGCAATGAAGGATTTATAAAGGTGTAAATTTGTTACATGCATGTATCACTGAATAAATTCCTTAAATGGAGAAGTTTTGGAAGCTGGCCATTTTGACTCATACCCATCAGGGCAGTTGAATTTTTGGCCACCAAGAGATGGTTGATTAGTCCCTTACTGGATACTGGATAGGGACTACTATAGGTTTGCACTCTGTCTGTCTTTCGTACGGATGATATCTCCTGGACCACTTGGATTAAGGCTTCGAAATTTCTTGTGTGGTTGCATCTTAGGAAGGCGGATTATGTTGCATACCTGTCAAGAGTCAGAACGCGTTAAGAGTGTGACATTAACAGCTGGGTGTCACTAGGGTTCCCAATGGGTACAGAGAAACGTCCTGGTTGGGGGGCCCAGGAGGCCAAAGGTCCCCTGAAACTCCTGGAATATGCCATTTTAAAGATGTGACAAAGCCTTTTCCTTACAGTTTATGTGCCACACACGAAAGGACATGGCACAAAGCACCATGAAACAAGAAATGGCACAGTTACAAGATAAAAATTAATGGGACGTATATCAAGACATAAAACATTTAATATCGTCCGTATGAAATAACAAAGTAGGCCATAGGGTGAAAGTAGGTGTACCGCCTTGGAACGATCAGTAGCCAAACATGGCTATACTGGGGGCTTAAACCAGGTTTGTGGGTATCCAACCTCACACTTGTCCCACCTTCACTCAAGTCAAATTGTAAAGTAAAATTCCTCCTCCAGACAACTCCACAACATGAGTAAGGATGCCAGGACTAGATAATTTTCAATTAAACTGACTCAGTAAACAAGTCATGTTATAATTGAAATGACAGGAATAGTATACCGGTACTAAAAATTTCTATACCAACATTTTTAGCTCCACTTCTTCAAAAAAGTGGAGCTATTGTCATGACCCTCTCGTCGGTGTCGGCGTCGGCATTGGTTAACCTTTTTGTTAAGGTCCATTTCTCAGAAACCATCAAAGATATTTGGTTCATATTTGGTATGCATGTTTACTATCACAAGGGCAACCCATTTCACAAAGGCAGGTAACCCTAAAATTAATTTTGCCATAGTTATGCCCCTTTTTAGACTTAGAATTTTTATTGTTGGTTAAGTTTTATGTTAAGGTCCATGTCTCAGAAACTGTCCAAGATATTTGGTTCAAATTTGGTATGCATGTTAACTATTACAAGGGGGACCCATTCCACAAGGGCAGGTAACCCTAAAATTAATTTTGCTATAGTTATCTGCCCTTTTTGACTTAGACTTCCACTACACTATCCAGCACTAAAGAAAGTGGAGCGCGCTGTCTGCTGACAGCTCTTGTTAAAAATGGAAGAAAATATAGATACACGTGGATACTAAATATGTAAACGTTTAATTGGAAAAAGAATAAAAATGTACTCTGACCAGAGCTACAGATAATGGTGCGTACTCAAATACTAAACTTGTCATTTCTCCACCAAACCCTATGTTGTGACCACTCTTTAGAATCGTCTCGCAGAGACGATTCTAAATAGGGGTCACAACATATGGTTTGGTGGAGAAACAAATAAGTTATACTTGAAAATATTTCAATTTACGCATCTTATCTGGAGCTCTGTCTGATCCTTCAGAGGTCAGAGCAGTTGTGGAGAAGTCATTTGGGGTACAGCAGAACTGGCAAAATAAAACTTTGTCTGAAAACTTTGTCTTGATGATATATCCTCAATCCCTTGGGTTAGGATTTCCAAATTAATTATGTAAGTGCATCTAGGGAAGTAGGACTGTTGTGCTACTTTGGTGTGTCTGTGACCTTGACATTGATTGTGACCTCAGTTTTAGTAAAACATTGTCTGAAATGTGTCTGGAATCTGGGCGATATATCTACAATCCTTTTGAATAGGATTTCGAAATGTATTCTGTGGGCGCATCATGCAGCTGCTTGTCTCTCACACTTTATTCATCCCATTTTCAGATGGCGGTTCTTCAAATATTCTTACGTATTTTTCTGTTTTCAGTATAATGCAGTGGACACAAGCCCAGTATCTAACTATATCATGCACCCATTTTGGAACCAATTTGTAAAGGTAAGCTGTAGTGTATGTTATACATGGAACTGTAGAGGAAAGTGTACATAGACAAAAAGTATGCTTAGACATCTGCAAATTTCAAACAGTGTAGACCAAGATCAGTCATCCTGTTGGGAAGTGACGTGTGACAATGTAATACAGTTGAACTTCGATATCTCGAATTCGGATAACTCGAACTTCTGGATAACTCGAACAAAAAGTTCAGTCCTTCTAAAACTTACAATACAGAATTGCTCCATTAATGTATCTCTACAGATATCTAGAAACACATGTGAGAACTTAATACAGGTCTAAAGTAATGCTGAAAGCTCCTACAGGAGCTTTCAGCATTACTTTAGACCTGTATTAAGCTGTGGCCTTGAGAAATTGTTCAGATTAGAAATCGGATGACTCGAACTTCTGTTATCTCAAACTAATTGGTATGGTCCCTTGAAGTATGAGTTATCCAAGATCAACTGTACACTATTTGTTATTCATGCCAGAGCTTTAGATAAAAAGATTACTGATACATCCACATCTCTTATTTCTCTGGCAAACCCTGTCTTGTTGGTACTCATTAGAATTGCCCTTGAGAATCTAATGAGTACCAACAAGATATGATTTGTTGGAAACTATATATAGAAAATGGTTTACTTACATTTCCTGAAAACTGATTTTCGATAGCGTGCATCTGATGAATGACAGGCAGTATGGAATCCAGTCACATGTCGCTTAAATCGGAATCAATAATACAGTCAAACTTTAACAGCTCAACGGAGCTCCAGATAAGATGCGTAAATTAAAACATTTTCAAGAATAACTCCCTTTATTTCTCCACCACATCCTATACTGTGACCACTCTTTAGAATCACATCGAAGAGACGATTAGATCTAAAGAGTGGTCACAGTATAGGGTCTGGTGGAGAAATGACAATTTTAGTATTTGGGTACGCACCTTTATCTGTAGGGTTGGCTCAAGCATCGCTGGGCTGAGGCCAATGCTTTGCTTGAGGTCCCATTAAAGTCTTTGAAAAAATTATTCTTAACCCATTCCTCCATGAATATGCTTTCTATGCCTTTGCAAACAGAGCAGACCCTGATCAGACTGCTTCTATAGGCCTCCTAAAATATTATTACATAGAATCTGACCAAATGTCTCAATTTAAAGTGTCAGGGAAATCTGAAATTATGTCAGGGACATGTAAGGGAATTTTGTTTTCTCTGATTTGTGGCAACCCTAATTTAGATTCAGATAAATTGTAGCAGTTCACCTGAACCTGTTTTATTAGCGGACACCTTTTTCTGCTCTTCTACCCTATTCAGTGCCTTCACCCCAGTTAGGAAAAAAAAATCAACAGAAAGTGCTGTAGACATACTTTTGATAGTTTTTAACCCTTTTCTTCAGAGCTACAGATAAAGGTGTGTACCAAAATAATAAAAATCGTCATTTCTCCTCCAAACCCTATACTGTGATCACTCTTTAAATAATCTTTTGGAGATGATTCTAAAGAGTGGTTCACAGTATATGACACTTTTAGTATTTGGGTACGTAACTTTATCTGTAGCTATGAATTTGATATCATGTAAATCTTGATTCTCCAGTTTCTGTCCAGATAAAAAATATTTCGTTCATAGGGCCATTATAAAAATACCATGAATTGGTGATCATGGTGTCATTATTTCTTACATGAATATTCATGAAGTAAAGGGTTAAAGGTTGACTGTAGCTGCATCAAGAGGTACAGTTGAACTTCGATATCTCGAACTCGGATAACTCGAACTTCGGGATAACTGGAACAAAAAGTTCAGTCCTTCCAAAACTTACAATACAGAATTGCAGTAAAATGTATCGCTACAGATATCTAGAAACACATGTAACAGCTTGATACAGGTCTAAAGTAATGCTGAAAGCTCCTACAGGAGCTTTCAGCATTACTTTAGACCTGTATTAAGCTGTGGCCTTGAGAAATCGTTCAGGTTGGATATCGGATAACTTTAATTTCTGTTATCTTGAACTAATTTGTATGGTCCCTTGAAGTTCGAGTTATCGAAGTTATCTTGAACTAATTTGTATGGTCCCTTGAAGTTCGAGTTATCGAAGTTCAGCTGTATCTGTATCAGGTAATGGATTCACCAGCATGCTTCTGACCAGTCTGTAATTACCTGCATCTACCAACAATATTCCCAGACTCCTAGCTTCTCCACAAGTTTGTACACTGAATTTGGCACCAGTTTGTACACTGAATTTGGCACCAGTTTGTACACTGAATTTGGCACCAGTTTGATAATTATGAATTATACTGACATGTTTTAGTACCAAACAGTTAACCAAATAGTGAAGATCCTGATCAGACTGATCATTCAGGAGCTGTTTGATCTGGGTCTGCACGATTTGCCTAAGTTTGTCAGTATACTCTGAGTAGACTAGAGGCTATGTAAAATTGTAACCCAGCAAGATTCAAACTGTTTGGGATGATCATTTCTGAAAGGAAATGTAAATTATATGTGAAATTAACCCATTCCCCCATAGGCTATTTTTTAGATCCAACCAATTTGAATAAATCTACCCAAAAGGAGCATTAACTAAAGAAAAATATTTTTTTTAGAGTTTTGTAGTTTGAAACCATTGTGATAAAAAGGGCATTTGCTCCTATAGGAGCAAATGCTCTATTTATCACAATGGTTTCAGTAGGTGATTTTTATAGAGACGTAGAAAGGCGTATTCATGGAGGAAAGGGTTAAGTAGGCATTTTCTACTGACGAACAAGTTCTTATTAGACTGAAAGTCAAGCCTCATCCTGCAAAGCGTCACCTGGCATGTGCGTTTGCAAACATCTTTGATCTGCATGTATATGAGATGCCAAGTAACTTGGTGTCTCATCAGGATTCAAGCTATTTAACCCTTTCCTCCATAATTACGCCTTTCTACGCCTCTGTAAAAGTCACTTTTTGAAACCATTGTGATCAATACAGCATTTGCTCCTAAGGAACAAATGCTCTATTTTTAACATAATGGTTTCAGAACTACAAAATTCTAAAATTTTCCTTTTTCTCTAGTTAATGCTCCTTTTCGGTAGATTTATTCAAAGAGGTTGGATCTAAAAATAGCCTATGAGGGAATAGGTTAACATTTTGCTAAACTTAGCTTGTAGGATCTGTCTGATTAGAGTTTTGCCCTGTTTGTTTAAGAAATGATACTGATCTGAAACATTGCCTTTGTTATGCCATGAGAAATGATAAAAGTTTGAGCTACCAAAAAAGATTTAATCTAACATTTGTTTGGACTTTACCTTTAATTGGGTTATCAGTAAATGATTGTTTCAAAATGGGGGCAGGGTCTGTATGTGATGTCACTGCTTCAGTACATTTAAATGTTTGATAACCTATATTTTGTCAGCTTGACATTTCTGAACTGTCATTCATGAAGTGACTATTCTCACTCTTAACCCATTCCCTCATATTGTCGACTTTTGACGATTCTGTAAAAGTCACTTTGTAAAACCATTGTGATACATAGAGCATTTACTGCTATACGAGTAAATGCTTTATTTATCACAATGGTTTCAAACTAAAAACTTCTAAACTTTTCCTTTTCTCCAGATAATGCTCCTTTTCGGTAGATTTATTCAAAGAGGTTGTATCTAAAAATAGCCTATGAGGTAATGGGTTAAGTTAATTACTTTCCTGTTGCATAACCATGTAAGAAATAATTGTATCATGAATATGTAGTCAGAGGTTCAGATAGGATGCATAAATTAAACCATTTCCGTATAGGCTATTTTTAGATCCAACCTCTTTGAACAAATATACCAAAAATGAGCATTTACTACTAAAAAGGAAAATTTTAGAATTGTGTAGTGTTGAAACCATTGTGATAAATAGAGCATTTGCTCCTATGGAGCAAATGCTCTGTTTATCACAATGGTTTCACAAAGTGACTTTTACAGAGGCGTCAAAAGGCGTCTATATGAGGGAATGGGTTAAATCATTTTCAAGATTAACTTCTTTATTTCTCCACCAAACCCAACATTGTGACCGCTCTTTAGAATTGTCAATTTGAGGCGATTCTAAAAAGTGGTCACAACATAGGGTTTGGTGGAGAAATGATGATTTTAGTATTTGAGTATGCATATTTATCTATCTCTGTGTAGTAGCTGAATTTTTATAATGGCATACATGTATGTATACACAGAATGTTTTGGTATTGATAGAAATTATAGAGTCATAACTACATGTATTATAATTTCATAAGCAAATAGAGCAGACCCTGATCAGATGGCTCCTGGAGGCGCCAACTGACCAGAGTCTACTCTGTTTGCAATTCGTGAAACTGTTTACATGAGGACAAAAATTTGAGATAAACTGATCTGTTGCTCAAAAGTTAGCTATTATGACCATTCACGGTCCAACAACAGAAGTTAGCTATTATGACCATTCAAGGTCCAACATCCAGGTGTCAACATTTAGTTTAACATTACCTTTTGATTTATTCTAAATTTCAATACCTACTGAATATTTATTGACAAAATATTTATAATGAAATATGGAAGGTGGGACATTGTAGCCATTTTAGAAAGTAAGTAGATCAAACTAAGTCTATCAAATTGCATTAGCAAACAGAGCCGACCCTGATCAGATGGCTCCTCTAGGAAAAGGCATTTATATGAAGGAAAGGGTTAAACAATATCTCTGTTTTCTCCAGTGGAAAGTGATAAGACTTCACCTGAATGTACAAAATGTACATTCAATGGTATTTTACTTAACATTGCATTCCATATTATAGAATTATGGTTGCCCTGGCAACCAAAAGAAAACAGTCTTTTTATCTGACATGATTGGACTATTTCATTGAAATTTTGTAGAAATTGTCCAATTGTCAGCTTCTACCAAGATTGTTTTAACCCTTTCCCTCATATAAACGCCTTTTCACGCATTTACAAACTAGAGGAGCGGTCTGATCACGGTCTGCTCTGTTTGCTTGTAGTTCTAAAATAGCTGCAATGCTCCACCTTCCATATTTCATTATAACTATAATGCCCATGAATATTCAGTAGGTATTGAAATCTGGACTAAATATAGAACGGGGAAAGGGTTAAACATTTCCTTGATAGAAACCTTTACAACAAATTAGTTCCATGTCGGACAATACAGATTTTACTGATAAAATGGTCTTTTTGTTACTCTTTAACCCATTCATTCATATTGACGACTTTTGTTGACTCTTTGTCACTTTGTGAAACCATTGTGATAAATAGAGCATTTGCTCCTATATAGGAGCACATGCTCTATTTATCACAATGGTTTCAAACTACAAAATTCTAAAAATTTTCCTTTTCTCTAGTTAATGCTCCTTTTCGGTAGATTTATTCAAAGAGGTTGTATCTAAAAATGGTAATGGGTTAATATTATAGATATGTATGGTACATGTATGTCTTTTTAGCTCTACCCACGATGGATTGCTCCCAATGTCCTCACCTTCACTGGTTTCCTTATGCTGGTTCTCAACTTCATCAGTATGATCTACTATGACCATGACTTCTATGCCTCCAGTAGGGACCACCCAGAATTCCCACCGGTACCCAGCTGGCTGTGGTTTGCATGTGCAATAAATAACTTTCTGTCGCATACTCTGGGTAGGTAATTGTAAACATAGACTAGTTTTACTCCAGGAAAGGTGTCTCTAAGTCTATGAAAACAATATAAACCCAGACCTACGGGGTCTGATCAGGATCACCACTGTTTACCAGTGACAGAATTCATATATAGAGCTCCAAAATGAGAGTTAATTTCACTACAATTTATGGTTTTTAATTTCTCCATTAACCCTTTCCTCCATAAATGCGCCTTTCTACGCCTCTGTAAAAGTCACTTTATTAAACCATTGTGATAAATAGCAAATGCTCTATTTATCACAATGGTTTCAAATTACAAAATTCTAAAAAAAATTCTTTAGATTTATTCAGAGGTTTGGTCTAAAAAAGCCTATGAGGTAATGAGTCTAAAAATAGCTTACGAGGTAATGAGTCTAAAATTAGCCTATGAGGTAATGGGTTAAACCCATAGTTTTGACTACTCATTAGTATGGCTCATATGATATGTAGTTCAGAAGTACTATAGAAACTTTCTCAATCCATCGCCTGTTGAATATTCATGAAAGAAATAATGGCATCATGAATATTTATTAGCTTTATTTTTATACTGGCATGTATATTATCCTCCCAATTTGACCTGAGACTCGATTAAGTTTCGGCGTGTTTATCGGGATTGTTCGTAATACTCTGTGACAAAAAATAGCAAACCAAAAGCCGGTAATAGTCATGTTCAACGCGGATTGTATTCTTACAGCGCATTCTTTTACATTTGGAAATTTATCCGAAGATTACCGACGACAATACACGGAATATGCATGAGTCTCGGGTCAAATTGGGAGGATAATACCCATGACTTTTGAGTGTTGATGGAAACTTTAGCAGACACTGATCAGGAGCTGTCTGATCTGGGTCTACTCTATTTGCAAAGGCATTTATATGAAGGAAAAGTTGAAACGTTATATTGACTGGACAAAGGAATCTTAAAGAGCAACTGGTTGTTTATTACATCTCAAAAGTAATGCAGAAAGCTCCATTAGGGTTTTTCTGCATTACTTTTGACCTACATTAAGCTACCACCTGTCTTAACCCTTTCCTCCATAAGTATGCCTTTCTACGCCCATCCAAACATAGTAGACCCAGATCAGATGGCTGCTGTAGAAGCTGTCTGATCAGGGTCTGCTCTGTTTGCTTATGGAATAATATAAATATGATTCTAGAGTTTCTTGCTTTAGCAAACATTTCATGTGTTCATATATATGCAATTTTAAAAATTGATTGAATTAATATTCATGATGTCATACTTTCTAATTTGAATATTCATGGAGTAAAGGGATAAAGACTCTCTTTTAAATGGTCACTTAACCCTTTCCTCCGTAAATACGTCTTTCTGCGCCTCTGTAAAAGTTACTTTTTAAAATCATTGTGATAAATAGAGCATTTGCTCCTAAGGAGCAAATGCTCTATTTATCACAATGGTATCAGAACTACAAAATTCTAAAAAAATTCCCTTTCTCAAGTTACTGCTCCTTTTTGGTAGATTTATTCAAAGAGGTTGGATCTAAAAATAGTCTATGAGAAATGCTGATGATTGTCAAAATGTGTAGAAACTTGTGCGGTCTACAGTGTTTGAATAGCCTTGAAAGACACCTCTTCTATCAGTGCAGCTTATTTGTATAGAATACCACTTATCATTCAGCATGTATGGGACTGGTATGTGTATGTGTTGGGAGGGGGGAGGGGAGTTGGATGAGGGGGTGGGGGGTATTGGTTGGGTGTGTGTGTGATTTTTCCTTACTACAGATAGTTGCTTGTCTACCCTGCCCTATTCCCCTCACTTGATAAATATTCATGTTAGAAATAATGACATTGTGAATATCTATGTGCTGAGGTTTGCAATAATACAAAATGTATAACATATGATTGTTTGACCATGACAGAAACTGTAATCAGATCTTTAATATTTCACAAGCAAACAGAGCAGACCTTGATCAGATAGCTACTACAGGAACCGTCTGATCTGGGTGTCAAAAAATGTCTATCGGGGGCAAGGTTAAACCTTTCTCTGTTCTATGTTTATGCCGAATTTCAGTACCTACTGAATATTCATGGACGTAAAAGTTATAATGAAATATGGAAGGTGGAATGCTGTAGCCATTTTAAAAAGTAAAAAAAACAGATCTTTCAAGTGCCACTAGCAAACTGAGCAGACCCTGATCAGACAGTTCGTATAGGAGCCGTCTGATCTGGGTCTACTCTGTTTGCATATATGATCAAGAATTCGTTGTCAAGGTTAGGTGTTACATCTCAGAATGTTTCGTGTCCAACTTTTTAAAGTTCTCTGATTTCAACTTTCAATGTTGTAGATTGGTTCTTTGAACTGAAATAGTAATTCCTGACAGTACCAACATAATTCAACCAGGGAAACTTTGTTTATCGGCACATTTGGTTTTTTGAAGATGTAACTTGGACATCGTGGTAATAAATAGCAGTATTTGATTTAAAAAAATAAAAAACTTATTTTTAAAATAATTTGTACATATATTCATAAGTTGATGAGTATTTCTGGCAGTACGTAACAATTGAAACCCATTGCCATGCCATAGATTGATCACAGTTTCTTTTAAGATGTAACTGGACACTAAAGCCAATATACTTTTTTGCATGTTTCCGAATATGTACCTGTGTGTTGTGAACCTTGCTTTATGTATTCACCTTTTGACTATTAGCACCCCTCTATAGCATGCTCACTTGCTATTAACATAGCTAAAAGGGTGGTGGTTTGGCACATAATCATACCAATTTGTACCTGTGTGTTGTGAACCTTGTTTTATGTATTCACCTTTTGACTATTAGCACCCCTCTATAGCATGCTCACTTGCTAGTAACATAGCTAAAAGGATGGTGGTTTGGCACATAATCATATTAGTCATTAACCAGGCAACCAGAGTGCCAATTGGACCTGGAGGTTCAAGTGAGAAGCAAAGATGCCCTGTACAACTCACATACCAAATTTTTGTTCCATCATATAGTTCATCACAGAACTGTTGCCTGGATTGTTATCTAGACAATGTTTGCAGGTAGAGTTACAGTTGAAGCCGTGTTAGTAGCCAACCTGTGTTAAGCAGCCACTTCAAATTTCCCCAAACTGCCTTCAGCAGCCATATATTTTTGCTTCCTTTAAGTGGCTGCTTAAAACCGGTTTCACTGTATATCCTGGTACAATGTAGGCTTGCTCAATTAACTCTAACTCTAACAAAGTGGTTATACATGAATCTAAAGCATCATAACACATATTCTTTCTGGATACCAGAGAAACCTTTTCAGACATAATACATTTATCATGTATCTTTTGCTTAGAACAGCAATACCTGTTCTTTAAATCTGCTAGACTGTACAAAAAAGATATTAAGTTTACTTGAATTCAATTGAAATGCTTTAGATAACCACACTTGATTGTTGTAGTCATCTTTATGTAGCTAATAGCAGTTATAATGCCGAGTCTTATTTGTTGAGAAAGATTAACAAACAAGTCACGCTCGTTCGTTGTACAAAAGTACATGTATGTATTTTTTTTCCATTTCACACTATGCATGCTTTACACACATCAGGTTTCACCATTGCAAATAATCTGGACCCATATGAGATCAAAGTGGATTGTTTGTTTATTTTATTCAATATGGCAAAATTAGCATGGGTTTGGATAAAAAGAACAGTTATATCTTTCAAAGTTATAAAAGTAACCCATGCATGTAAAATAAAAGTCACAAATACAGTTAACCTTAAATCACTGGAGGTTGCAGGGACTATTTTACAATCGTGAATCACCAGAACCCGACTTGTAAAAGTAGTACCCACAACAAGGATACAAGTGCATAGAAAGCACAAGAGCCTTCATCGATACAGCCAGTGTATTCCAATAATCATATTTACTTGATTAATTTGAGCTCAAGTACTGAAGTTGTTACTGTATAAGTAGTTGCAAAAACATCAACAAAGCAGAAAGAAGATTAAAACACCTTTTATTTCCAGATTACCATAAAAGTTAACAAAATTAATCAAAAATACACTTGGGACCTGAACTTGGTTTCAACACATTTGCTACTTTACAAAAGTGATGCTGCATCAGTGTCCCGCATGACATGAGTTAAGTAATAACATTTAACTTCAAAACAAAACTGCTCAAAATATTTCCAGCCGGTGCAAAGATAAAACAAAATATAGCATTTGACCCCTTTTACCGCAGCATGTTCATCGTCTTTGCTTTCCACATTTGTCTGTCACACGGTTTTTGACAATGTTTTTATTCCTGGTTATTTTGAGCTGAAACTTACATGATATGCGTCATTGCTTTTCAAGAAATCTTAGGCGAAATTTCAGTTTGACCCAACAAAAAATGCAAAGAATTTCCTGATTAACCCCCCATGTAAAAATTGCTTACTATTGGCAATGTCATGTTTAGGTCAAAGTGAAAGTTGTTTTTACAATGTGGAAATTTCGCCTTGAGCAGAGTTCATAAAAAACGATGACACATCTCATGTAAGTTTTCAACTCGAGATAACCAGAAATGAAAAAGTTATCGCCAAAAACCGTGTGACAGATTATTGTGAAAAGCAAAGAAGCCAAAACACTTAGAAATTGTAATAGATTCTTGAACCACACATGGTAATGGATGGCTCTTCACATGTCTTTATTATTTCCCCCCAACACACAAAAAAGGCCTTTTCTTCCAAAGTCCAATGATGTCCTCTCGCCTTTTTGTAAAATTGTACCCACAACCCATGGATGTTGTGTTCTGTGCTATCTGGAGGACTTTGAACAACCTGAAAATGTACACAGAGTAATGACACAATTATGACGATTCATTTGATGAATTATTAATATGCAGCATAAAAGAATCAATTTTTCATATGTTTACATTTTTATGATCATCTGCTGATTTAGCATAAGGATAGAGTTAATTTGTTAAAGTGGTATTCTTTAAAAGTAAGACTGTATTATTCCATCAGTGGTATTCTGTAAAACAAATGTAATCATAAATACAAGTAAATTGGGATTAAATGAGTTGGCATTAACATTCAACCGATGTGCTCTATTTGATGTTATATCTTATTATATCTCCCGACTGATGCCACAATTTTAGATTACCCTTTGACTGTTGTGTGTGTGCTTAAACATAGGTGTTGAAATAAAAAATACAGCAGAACCTATAAAAACTGGGCAGAAAATAAATTACTTTAGGGATTTTTATACATGTGGCTGCTTAATGCAGAACAAGAGCAATACAAAACACTTTTTTTATCTCTGTTCTGCATATATATCAGGCACCTGCCTTTAAAACCCTTTCTTGATATAGATCTATTTTCTTTCCCGTCTATACAGGTTTTACTGGGCTGAATACACTCTGGATAATTTTCAAATAGTTGAATTAGACCTACTTGTGAATTTAACTTTTCAGTTTAATTGAAACAACTACAACTCTTCCCTTGCTATTTATTTATAAAACAGAGAAATGAGATTAGCATTAATATATATTTCGCTGCAAAGTTTTGACGAAGTGAGCCAAATCTGCCTTTGCAAGTATTGTATACCGAAATGATACTTGTGACAATGGCAGGAGCTGTCTCATCTGCCAAAGAAAGTCAGTTTTTGGCCACAGAAAGGTCATATTTAGGAATTTTCCTTATTATACATACAGTAAACTATGCTTGTAACGATTTACACCTTGTAGCGATAGAGATCCAAAGGTACCCATGCTATAAATCTGTGATAATCGATCATACAAAATAAGAAACTTGTTTTTGCCTTTTAGACAGTGATTACTAAATACAGGATGAAAGTAGTGCATAAACCTCCTACAGGAGCTTTCTACACTATTTTCGTTCTGCATTAAGCAATCGCTTGTCTTTGACGATATTCATATCACCTAATTTGTTGGCTGTTTGAATGTTGTTTGATTATCTGGGTGATCGAATGCAACGATATGCGGATGTTACGATATTTATCTCATGGCCCTGTAAATGTTGTTACAAGTGGAATTAACTGTATGTAGGAGGACTCGAAAATTCAGCATGGGAAAAGTTTAATGTAAAACATCGTAAACAGAAATAAAAATCCTGAAAACTTTCATCCATATAGATCTATATGCAGCAGGGAATGCAGACATCAATTTTGAGGGTTGTCCGTTTGAGGATATGTGGACAATTGACTTTTAAATTCTTCCTTGTCCATTGACAATTGAAAAACTTTTAAATTGTAGTGACGATATTGTCGCCGACATTTTGGGCAAGACAAGTTACCTACTTGTCCATGGACAGGTACACTTTTTTGCTATCCCTGCTGAATAGATTCATAAAAATAAAACAAGATAATTGGCAAGTCAAATGTAAACTGTCAAAATAATATTTTGTTAAAACTGAACTGTTCATAATTACTTACAATAGCATTCAAAGTGTCAGAACCATTTCTAACTGAAAGGTTTGTCCCTACTGGATACCTGTGCAATATTTAAGATTTCTTTGTCAGCAAAAGAAAGTTATGATAGCAGAAAGCTATGTTTTACAGAAGACAGGTTAATTTGGGTTTAAAGCTTTCTCCATTACTTCTGACCTTATTTCATCAGAAAACAAGAATTAATGCTTGCTGGCTTATTGGCAGCTTTTATGTTACTTTTCCTAACAAGTAGCTGTTTTAAACAGCTGTAGCAAAAGTAGATGTCACAGTTCAAGGTCACAAAGGCGATTAAGGTCTATTCACTTCAGCATCTCTCCAAATATAAAAGCAATCCATTGAGGGATTAAGAAAATACAGCAGGTGAGCCGCCTCAACTAAAATAACAGTACAATGCAAAACATGTCAAGGTGATTGCAATTTTTATTGAAAGAACACATTTGATGGTCATCTCTCCTTTGCCAAACAAGAGAGAAACCCTGCCAATACATGAAATGTGTGTACTGATGTGGGTTTTTTTTATAAGTTTTTTGAACGTGGGTGAATTTGGAGTCTGTCTCAGTCGAAAATGCCATTGAACAGAGGAAATGGTTATACTAACTGTGAAGCCATGGAACTATCATGGTTATCACTGCTCAAACTCTCTGTTAGTAGGATGTGGTCCATCTTTTGTCCACGGTGTGTTTCAGCAACAGGACTGTCTGTTGTACCCTTGATCGCCTCCTCCGGTCCAGATAGTCCCATCTGCTGTAGTGGTTCCTCAGAGGTCATGCTGAAATAAATCATACATATAGGTAAACTGTCCAGTAGCTCAGTTGGTTGAGCATTTGTCCTGTAAGCCAAGGGTCTTGGGTTCGAGCCTCTATCTGGCTGCATGTTATAATTCTACTAATGACAGACAGAATAGCATTTAGTATACTAACCTTGCAACCTTGTGAGGAAGATCACTGCTCGTAGTAAAGTCTCTGGTGGTAGGTCATGGTCCATCTGTAGTTCACGTTGTATTTCAGCAACAGGACTGTTTGTTGTACCCTTGATCGGCTCCTCAGGTCCAGATAGTCCCATCTGCTGTAGTGGTTCCTCAGAGGTCATGCTGAAATAAATCATACATATAGGTAGACTGTCCAGTAGTTCAGTTGGTTAAGCATTTGCCATGAAAGCCAGGGGTCTTGGGTTCGAGCCTCTATCTGGCTGCATGTTATCATTGTTACTTTATGACAGACAGAAAAGCGTTTAGTATACTAACCTTGCAACCTTGTGAGGAAGATCACTGCTCGTAGTCATAGTCTCTGGTGGTAGGTCATGGTCCATCTGTAGTTCACGATGTGTTTCAGCAACAGGACTGTTTGTTGTACCTTTGATCGGCTCCTCCGGTCCAGATAGTCCCATCTGCTGTAGTGGTTCCTCAGAGGTCATGCTGAAATAAATCATACATATAGGTAAACTGTCCAGTAGCTCAGTTGGTTGAGCATTTGTCCTGTAAGCCAAGGGTCTTGGGTTCGAGCCTTTGGTATCCATGTTACCTCTTTTTACAACCATGATTGAAATTATTGAAATTTAATGTCTTATGCTTCTTCTTCTCTCTTTGAATTTTGTGCGTTTTGGGGTTGTTGCTGGTTGTGTATGTAGGATATCCAGCACCATCTTTACTCCCACTAATACAATTACATCGAAGAATATGTAAAAGATGTAATGTTGACACAGAATACCAAAAATTACAGTAATTTTGACGCATTTTTGGGGGTCAAGTTACTTCTTTCAAGAACTAATAAAAAGATGGAATTAATGTTCACAGTGGTGTGATATTTTTAGTAATTCCATTCGCACAGGCAGGCATCCAGTCCTTCATCTATTAATTATATTTCAAGATGAGTGAAGAATACTGAATATGTATTTTAATAGGTAAAATGTAACAAAGACTCGAACAATGTAACTTTGACCCAAATCATGTGAAAAAGGAGTAACCGAGACACAGATTTTTACGTCAATATTACCTCTGAATACTTAATTAATGCAGCCAAAAGTTATTTAATGAACTGCTTGTGTATAGCAAGTAAAATACAAGTTTAGGTAAATATGAATATTGGACGGTAATAAAATATCGTATATTGAAAATGTAGAGCAGTTTGTATACGGTTTGAAAAAGATGTAACGCTGACTACAAAAAAAGAAGTATGAGGTAACATTGACACCTTATATTATGTTTAATTACTCTTGGTGAAATAATTGTATGTAAAATATATAAGCAGTGGTATAACTTGCATCTGTCAATTGCATGTCATTGTATGTGAAAAGGACAGCCAATCCATGTTTGATCATGTTGTTTTCAAGTGCATGCCAACATAAATGATGTCGAGTTTATCTAGGACATAACTTTGACAACACATTCAGGGTCCACATTACATCTGAAATTAATTCTCGTCTTCTCACATACATATGCACCCCATCAAGGGTTTTGTTGTGCCAGACACCTGTGTCAAAACAGTCAATTTGATGCAAGTAAGACAATAAATACAGCTTTCTCATATAGAAGAAGTTCAGCAATTAAATTAAAGAGGTAACTTTGATACAAATATTTGTCCGAAACCTTCGTTGTCAAGTTTACATCTTATTTAATAGATCACATTATTAGCCAATACTTTAAATCTGTGTCGTTATTTCCTGGCTCTCCTACAGCTCATCATCAAGGGCAACATTTACGATACATTCCTCAATAACTGTTGCGAAGGAAACTTCCAACAATGTGTTTGAATCTTGATTTCGTACAGAGACGTCCCTATGACACGATTATTTACTACGAGGTCCATTTAAACGAAAGCATTTTCAACTTCAAGCGGGCTTTTCTGGTCACTGGATTTCATGTTTCCAATATCCTAAACGAGTAATCTTCCATTCCGAAGCAGAAAATGTTGCATAAAGCATTACACGGCATGGTTATGAACAATTTTTAGACAGGATATTGGAATTCAGAGACGTAAACACTTCAGCCTTACCCTGCATCCTCATCTGCAGACATCTTTTCTCCTCGTGGTTCTGCGTGACGCGTCAATATTGGTGAACTACGTCATCGTATCCTGTTGTAAGATGCGCCTGGACTCGTTTCGCCCCGATTACATGCGTAAAAAAACCGTATTGTTGAAATGTCGCGATTCTGAGATGTAATCTTTTTTGACTCAAGCGTATCCGCACCACGATCTTTGCCCAAAACCTTCAATACTTGCTATAAGAGACGAAAAAAAAAATACTTTCCATTTTGCTAAATTTATATGCGGATTCAATGACACAGAACTTCCACCCACTTGTGATTGTATTGTGGGTGACGAGACGTGCCAAACATAGAGGTAAAGTTTGACTCTGAGATTTACGTCTCTGAACGTACTTTTTGAACACGATTTTTTAATAGAAAGCATTCCTTCAGGACATTTATGTTTTTACAACAGGACAACACAACATTTCTGCATTCAAAACACATTTTATTGAGTAGCCTGCACTTACCTTTAAAAAATAAATATACGTCCGACCTTGCTTGTCCAAAACTCGTACGAAAAAAAAGCCCTTTTTTACAGCATTATTGCTTCATATCTTTTTAACAAAGTTGTTGATCTTAATACCTGACACAGTTTTATGAAGCAATATCACCACTCTTCTTTGTGGAATATGGTTAATTGTGAACACTTTAGGGAAAGCAACATAAATTGGGAATTACAGAGATGTAACGGGAAACCTTGACAACGAATTCTTGATCATATGTGAAAACCCGTATATATGAAAGAAAGAGCTAAGTGCAGCTTGCATGTGTTATTGATTTCTTTCATTAGATATACATGTACTTGCATTTAAAGAAAGAATGTATATAAAACCCTGTGTATTCTCCCTTATATAAAGCCCTGTGTATTCTCCCTTAACTGTGTTATATTTCTTAACCCTTTAAATGCAGGGAACAAGTGTACTGGCATTGGCAACAGTGTAGACTTACATCAGAGGGCTTGTAGATCAGAGGGCTTGTAGATCAGAGAGCTCCTAGATAAGAGGGCTTCTAGATCAGAGAGCTCCTAGAGCAGAGGGTTTGTAGATTAGAGGGATTGTAGATCAGAGGGCTTCTAGATCAGAGAGCTCCTGGACCAGAGAGCTTGTAGATCAGAGGGCTTGTAGACCAGAGGACTTGTAGATCAGAGGGCTTGTAGATCAGAGGGCTTGTAGATCATAAGGCTTGTAGATCAGAGGGCTGCTAGGCTCCTTCCACTTTGAAAATTCAGTATTCAAAAGTTTAGCAGATACTCTGTACCTTTTAAAACAGAGTAGGCCCAGTTCAGATGGTTCCTGTAGGATCCGTCTGATCAGAGTATGCTCTGTTTGTTTATGGAATGACATAGATTGATTCTACAGTTTCTGGACAGGACAGAAGTTTGCTGTGTTCATATTCGACTTCTTATGCATTAAAACCCCGCTAATGCACACACCTAAAAGAGGTATAATTCTGGGTGCTAGATGCAGGTGGTAGCTTAATGCAGGACAAAGTAATGCAAAAAGCTCCTAGAGGAGCCTTCTGCATTATTTTTGTCCTGCATTAAGCAACCATCTGCTTATAATAACGCCCATGTTTATTCATTAGTTGTCGCATTAGAGGGGTTCTACTGTATTAACCCTTTCCCTCATATAAACGTGTTTTCACGCATTTGCAAACAGAGTAGACCCAGATCAGATGGCTCCTAGAGGAGCCGTCTGATCAGGGTCTGCTCTGTTTGCTAATAGAATTTGATAGATCTGCTGTTTTGCTTTCTAAAATGTCTACAATGTTCCACCTTCCATATATCTTACTATTTTGTTAATGAATATTCAGTAGGTATTGTAATTTGTCCTAAATATTAGAACAGGGAAAGGGTTAATATTTATGAGGTTAAGCGTTTACATTGCTTTTAACCTGTTCTGATGAAGTGGATACAATTGTTTGTTATTTCAAATATGGCCGTCTCCAGATTAAGGCGCGCAGTGATTATTCGCCATACAATATCATGTCTAATTTAACTGCAAAGGCTGTCCCAGTAACATCTGGTTACACAATTAGCTGTGTTACAGTATGAATAGTTACAAGAAAGCTATTGATGCTGCAAGGGTCTAGGAAATTGGTTCAAAGGGATATCTGCTGAGGTGTATAAGTAATGTTCTGCTGAGATATATAAGTTGTAGAATGTTCTGCTGAGGTGTATAAGTAATGTTCTGCTGAGGTATATAAGTTGTAGAATGTTCTGCTGAGGTATATAAGTTGTAGAATGTTCTGTTGAGGTATAAAAGTTGTAGAATGTTCTCTGCTGAGGTATATAAGTTGTAGAATGTTCTGCTGAGATATATAAGTTGTAGAATGTTCTGCTGAGGTATATAAGTTGTAGAATGTTCTGCTGAGATATATAAGTTGTAGAATGTTCTGCTGAGGTATATAAGTTGTAGAATGTTCTGCTGAGATATATAAGTTGTGGAGTGTTCTGCCGAGGTATATTATTTTTATGCCCTGTGACGACAGTCAGGGGGCATTATGCTTTGCACCTGTCCGTCTGTCCGTCCGTCACGCTTTTACGTGCAGTTGGTACGTGCAGTTGATATAAGTTGTTGAGTGCTATGCTGAGGTATATAAATTGTGGAGTGTTATGCTGAGGTATATAAGTTGTGGAGTGTTATGCTGAGGTATATAAGTTGTAGAAGGTTCTGCTGAGGTATATAAACTTTGGAATGTTAGGCTGAGGTATATATGAGGTATGTGGAGTGCTCTAAATAAAATGTAGAAGAGCCTTTGTTATAGATGTACCAAGGCATTCAATATTGTCTATGTTAATTGTGAATTCTGTTTCTGTTCATATGAACCATTCAAATTTAACATTTGAAATAAGTGATTATTTTGGCCACATGGTTTACAAACTGTTTGGATCCAGATGAAATGTTAAGTACAGTGATGTCTCGTTAATCCGGAAACGTTCGTTCCTGGCGAAATTTCCGGATTAACGAATTTTCCGGATTAACGAATCACCGTCGTATGCTGCAAAATATCAACTCTATCATAAACATTGTATATGTATATGTACACATTTACTTTTGCATCAAGAAATCTTTTCTTGTAACGTTCATGTGTGCATATGCCCGTAATAATCGCAAGTCATATCAAAATAATTGCCTTGTTTGTCGTTCTAAATGCTTTTTGCACCCTGTCCATAAGTGTCAGTTCGCTCATTTGAGTAATACAATGTGGATTATCAATATGCCTGCAGGCAAATTTTGTAAAATCGACGTAGGTCTCCATGTTTGACATGACTGGTTTCCCGAATATTCCATCCGCGTACATGTACTTGTAAGTCGGAAGTCGGGAACCAGCCAGCTCACGCGTGAGTTAGAATCTTAGGCAATCCCTAGTGGGAATCCCCGATAAATACTGAATTAGCAAATCATTTAAGGTGATTAACAGTTTAACCCTTTCCCTCATAGAAACGTGTTTTCACGCATTCGCAAACAGAGTAGACCCAGATCAGACGGCTCCTAGAGGAGCTGTCTGATCAGGGTCTGCTCTGTTTGCTTATGGAACTTCTGTGTCTTTACTTTCTAAAATAGCTACAATGTACCACCTTCCATGTTTGATTATAACTGTTTTGTGCATGAATATTCAGCAGGTATTAAAATTTGGACTAAACATAGAACAGGGAAAGGGTTAACGATGGCGGCGCGGTTTTAACGTAACAAATTAATTGGGCGAGTGTTCATTTCATTAAGGAACATTAATGAATATCAAACATCACTACCCGCATGCCATATGCTTTGATAAATAGCCAGTTTGCACACAGTCAGGGGTTGTTTTACCCATGCCCGTGATTGTAAACACAAGTATTCGCACCTCCGCGGTGCACTATTGTTAAGTGTCAGGGGTGGGCAATTAAGCCCCGGGGCTACTGACCCGGCCGGATTAACGAGTCACAAATACAGGTAAATACATAGATTGGTTACCGGAAATCTATGTCCGGTTCCGGAACGCGAATTTCCGGATGTAACGAGTCAATTTACTGCACAAAAAATCCGTTCCCCACGACTTTCGTCCGGATCGCGAGTTTTCCGGATTAACGAGACATCACTGTACATTTAACTCTGTCTGCCATCCCAATTCACACATCAACAATAATTTGAAAATAATTTGAAGAAAAATGAACTTTGAATATTGAAGAAGAGAAGAATCAAGATTAACTCTTTGCACGCTGGCAGCAAAACTGATTTGGATCCAGATGAGATGCTGCATAATTATCAGGATCTAAACTGGTTGTCATCTTGACCATAATTGTTGCAGAGATATGAGAGAATGTTTATTTTAAGAATTGAAGCAGACGACAGTTGTTGCAGATGCAAAAATTACTTAGCGTGCAAAGAGTTAATTTTGTGCAGGCAAGAAGTTACTTGATGTTCAACCTTTTCCTTAACCCTTTCGCTGCCAAATTCTGTCGTCTGCTAACTTTATCGTCTGCTACAAATTTTCATTTTTTTTAATTTTCTTCATTTTTGTTTCAAAAACATAGTAACAGTAACAAACAGTTTGGATCCTGATGAGACGCCGAGTTACTCGACGTCTCATCTGGATCCAAACTGTTTGCATAGGTAATCACAGATCCGGCATTGACAGCGAAAGGGTTAATAGAAACACCTCTTCATGCCTTTTCAAGCAGCGTAGAGTAGGAGCCGTCTAATCAGGGTCTACTCGGTTTGCTTATGAAATTATATTGATCTGATCCTCCAGTTTTTGCCTAAGCCAAAACCTCTTTTGAATATTTTACATTGCAAAATTCAAGTTAATGAATATTCATGAAGTGATCAATTCATGTGTAAATGTTCATTAGGGATAGAGTTAGCCTGTTACTCCATAATGCTGCCTTTTTATGCCTCTAGATTTTTTCACCGTTTCTTTTTATTATAAAGATCTGTTTCCTTTTTGCCATGACAATACATTTAATGTATATTTATGGAACTGAGTATTCATAATAGGCAGAGTGTTGCATGAATTATCATGAATTGAAGGGTTTAATGGTGCATTTTAGATGGTACAGATGGCAAGCAAGCCAGGAGAACAGGTTCCAGTTCTCCGCTAGGCGAGTTGTTTGACCATGGTCTCGACAGCTGGGCTTCGTTCTTCCTGCCAGTGGCATTGTATTCAGTATATGGACGTGGAGAGTATGGGGTGGATGTGTTCAGGGTCTACCTGATTCTACTTGGTGTGAATCTCTGTTTTATTGCCTCCCACTGGGAGAAATACAACACGGGTGTACTCTATCTACCCTGGGGATATGATCTCAGCCAGATCGTAAGTACTGTGTTTACTGAAATTACAATGTGATAACTGTCTGTGATAATTGTTTGTACCATCAAAAACTAACTTTTTATTCCACTGAGGGTGGCATATTGTTTTTGCTGTCTGTTGGTTGGTTTGTCACCAACTTTAAATTTGGCAATAATTTTGTTGCCATTGCACATACATACTTCAAAATTGGCATACATGTGCAACTTATGGAGGGGAACATTATTAGGGACAACTTATTAAAGTCAAGGTCATACATCAAGGTCAAAGGTCATATCGGGGACATAGTGTTTCACAAACACATGTTGTATGAAGCTGAAAAAACATTATCTTGCTTAGTTTAACCTGACTGGATCCAGATTAGACACTTTACACATGCCCTGTTGAATATTCATGTAAGAAATAAAGACATGATGAATATTTATCAGACAAATTTTTATAATGGCATAGCATATGATATGTACTGCCCCAACCACTAAAAAAGGGGAGGCGTATAGAGTTGCTTTCATCCAACTGCAAGTAACATTGACAGAGTTATGGGCATTGAATTTGTGAAAACATGGAATTTAAGTTTGTGTCATGTATATCTCTAAACACATTTGTCCTACAGATATTAAACTTCATGAATATATTATTCAGGGTGTGAACTTGTGTTCATCATCATCATCATCATCATCATCATCATCATCATCATCATCATCAAAACAACCAAACTTGTGCACTGGGATGTTTTAATCCAACTGCCGCTAGTATTGATAGATTTAACCCTTTACTCCATGATTATTCATGTAAGAAATTTTGTGTCGCATATAGCCGGCTAGTTACCTGTAAGGGGGCATGATGATGATGGTGATGATGATGATGATGATGATGATCTTCCCAAGCTGGTCATTGCTTAATGCAGGATGAGCATAATGCAGAAAGCTCCTTCAGAAATGTTGTTAGAGTATTTTTTCTAATATACAGAGTGTCAACTATTATAGATAAAGATGAGACTCCCAACATCATGTAATTTCAGGCTATGACGGGAATATACTTGATGACCTGCTTTTATGGATACGAGTTATGGAAGTTCAACATAATGGGATATTCTGCAGCTGAGATCTTTGAGATTGTTATGTATGGTAAGTTGCAAAATGACTATACTTGTTACCCTATGTATTTGGATAAAGTTGGGCAAATAGTGTAGACCCAGATCAAATCGCTTCTGTTCTGAAGGTGCAGTCTGATCAGGGTCTACATTAATTGCTACTCTAGCAGTTAGGGATGCATAATAAAACGGGTATACTGGTATATTGCAGTTCAATTGATGATGCAAGATATGATACATACTGGTATGTTTTATGTTGTTTTGTGATATTTTACATATACGTGTAAACAAGAAAATGTATGTTCACTGTAATTATGAAAATGAAGTGTGTTTGAGAGGGGGGGGGGGGGGGGGGGGGGGGGAGGGAAATATTGTGTTTACTCCATCTCTTCTTATCTCGGCTTATAGTTTGGTGAAAACCAGGTGGGCAGGCGACGTGACTTCGTTAACAAAACTTTAACATTGCTTATAACTTCTGAATTACTTAAGCCAGACCATTCATATTTGGTATGCAGATAGCTTGGGTGAAGGTCTTTCACTTGATACAAGGATACATGAAATCAGGTCAAGGTCACTATTTCCAAAACTTTGCCGTTTTTAACAAACTTTAACATTGCTATAACTTCTGAACTACAAATGCTAGGCAATTCATATTTGGTATATAGATAGCTTAGGTAAAAGCCTTTCACTTTTGATACAAGGATACATGAAATCAGGTCAAGGTCAAGGTCACTATTTCCAAAACTTTGCCGTCATTAACAATATTTTAACATTGCTTATAACTTCTTAATTGCTTAAGCTAGACCATTCATATTTGGTATGCAGATAGCTTGGGTGAAGGCCTTTCACTTGATACAAGAATACGTGAAATCAGGTCAAGGTCAAGGTCACTATTTCCAAAACTTTGCCGTTTTTAACAAACTTGAACATTGCTATAACTTCTGATCCACGAGTGCTAGGCAAGTCACCTTTGGTATTCAGATAGCTTTGGTAAGGACCTTACTGATGACATAAAGATACCTGAAATCAGGTCAAGGTCACCATTTTGAAACATTGGCTGTCATTAAAATGTTGTTATAACTTCTGAACTACATGGGCTAAACAATTTATATTTGGTTTGCAGATAGCTTGGGTGAAGGCCTTTCATTTGATACAAGGATACATGAAATTGGGTCAAGTGCAACACAAAAAAATCCGGCTTTAATGCTGTTTACACATTTTTTTGCTTGTTATTTTTCTGCGACCATTTTAACCAAAGTTACTGGACTGAAGTTGTCTTCACTATGTAAGATAGAGCAAAAGATCTTGTGTATCCAATGCCTCATACTGCATAAGGAGGAATTATTTCAACAATCTTCATGTGAAGATGGCTGTGTGAATAAGGGAATGTTTGCTCTAACCATTTTAACCAGGGTTATGGAACTTTGTAAATTTTTCCCTTATAAAACATGTAGTGAAAAGTATTGTGTGTTCAACTCCTCATACACCACTTGGAGGATTTACCTCAAACTGTCAAAGATAAAGAACCTTGATACTATAAGTAAATTTTTCGCAGTGACCGTTTTTGAAAAGTTGCGGAACTTTGTAACTGTTTTCATTTAAAAACATGCTTGACTGAAAGACAATACCGCTAGAAAAGGGTCATCCATGTCCTATTGACACAATTCTAGTTTAACTCTTTCCCTGTTCTATATTTAGCCAATTTTCAATACCTACTTAATATTCATTGACAAAATAGTTATAATGAAATATGGACGGTGGAACATTGTAGCCATTTTTGAAAGTAAAGAAAAAGATCTATCAAATTCCATTCGCAAACAGAGCAGACCCTGATCAGACGGCTCCTCTAGGAGCCGTCTGATCTGGGTCTACTCTGTTTGCAGATGCGTGAAAACACGCTTATATGAGGGAAAGGGTTAAAAGGATATAATGCTTATTGCTTTTTTCAAAATGCCAGTTGTTCATCTTCAGATCCTTGATGTAAATAAAACCTCAACCATTGATCCAAGGCGGGGTCGAATGTGGCTCAAAATCATGTGAATATATAGTAGTGGTAGGGGAGTTTACAGAAAGCTGCATCTGAGCCAAGTTGTGGTATTTTTTATGTCAGTGTGGATGCCTTTATATAATAGGATATTACTCACGTGACAGTGATGTTGTTTTGAACATTTCAGCTGGAGTTTGGATATCTCTACCTATTTCTATGTTGTTTTGAACATTTCAGCTGGAGTTGGGATATCTCTACTCATTTCTATGTTGTTTTGAACATTTCAGCTGGAGTTGGGATATCTCTACTTATTTATATGTTGTTTTTAACATTTCAGCTGGAGTTGGGATATCTCTACCCATTTCTATGATAAACATATATGTGTAAGTAAATCTTCATACTCTCACATTATTCATTTCCCTGTTGAATTTGCATGGCAGTAATAATAATGTTTATTAGCTGAATATTTTATTAAGAGGTTAAAATATGGCCTAGGTGTGCACACACAGGCCATATTTTGACCTTTTTATTGAATATCTCACAATTTTTACTATATATCTGTAGATCTATAGGTGTCACTTATCATTTCAACACAATCTACCATCCCAACAAACCACAGAAAAAGATCTAGATCTATACTTTAAAAAAATGATGAAGGACTAGTTATGCCTTCATGGGGATACGAATCCCCCCAAAATATGTAGTCCGACGTAATAACCACTAACACTAATGATGACTTACATTTGACTGCATTGTTTAACTTATAAAATTGGTTTGAGACATTCCGATGGATGACGTGAAATAATGACGTCACAACTGTCATATTTGAATAAAATAAACAAAGTTAAGTAGAGCTCTACTTATCGATCGATACAATCAAAGAAATTGATTTTTAATAGAACTTTACGATTGTATAAACTTTACAGATTGTCCAGATCTAGAATACGATTTTACAACGTCAAACCCTTTTCTCCGGCCATGTTTGAATAGATCTAGATCTACATGTATGTTGCTTACATCAACGCATTGCACGTGAAAAAGATCGTGGGCCGATTATGGATAATCGGCCCGCCGGGTCATTATGGCTTGGTCACATGACTCCGTAATGACAGTTTTCTACAGCTATTTTGTTACTATTTATAGTATTAAGGGTATTCAATAAAATGGCATAAGATTATATTCACAGGATATTTTTATACTGGTAGAAACTGTAGTCAGATCTATTATATTTTCAGAAGCAAACTGCGCAGACCCTGATGAGATGGCTCCTAAAGGAGTCATCTGAGTTGGGTTGCAAAGGCATTAAAAAGTGTTTATATGAGGGAATGGGTTGATCCTTTCCTTGATACAGACATATATTTGTATACAGTAGAACCCCTCTAATGCGACCACTTAATGAATAAACATGGGTCTCTTTATAAGCAGGTGGTTGCTTAATGTAGGACAAAAGTAATGCAGAAAGCTCCTCTAGGAGCTTTCTGCATTACTTTTGTCCTGCATTAAGTTACCACCTGCATCTAGCACCCATGATTACACCTGTTTTAGGTGGTCGCATTAGCGGGGTTTTACTGTATTTCCAAAAGGAGCAGACCCAGATCAAAATAGTTTATGTATATGAATACAACATTTTGTCGCCTGCTTTAGTGGGGTCACACTAAGGGATCATCCCTCAATCGTCTATTGGTCTATCTGTCCGTCCATCTGTCCGTCCGTCTGTTTGTCTGTCTGTCTATGCATCATGCTTTTTCTGTAACACTTTCTCGTTGCATTTCTGATAGCAAGTTCCTATATAGAGGATTTGTTGCGAGTTGATCACATGTTCCTAAACGAGCCTAAGAAAATGTTATTAAGTGAGCCTTTGGTGAGCTTAATAACATTTTCTTGGTGAGTTTAGGCATGTGATCTTAAAAGACAACAAGTATCAGATTCTTTTACTCACATAACCAAAACAGTATGTTTTCGCCGTATTAATAACATATAAACATTGGTTTCCCCAAGTTTGACATCATGTATGACATATAACGTCATATATGTTCTAAAGTGTTCTTACACGTGTTGCTGCTAAGGGAATTTTAACCCGTTGTTCTAACCCGGAGATAAAGGAAGTTATGTGAGAACACACTTTCCCTGTTCTATGTTTATTCCAATTTTCCAAATTTCAATACCTACTGAATATTTACTCATTAGCAATACAGTTAAAATGAAATAAGAAAGTGTTGCATACAAAGAAACCTCTCTATTAAGGACACCTGTGGTTCTGCCCTAAAGTGTCCTTAATAGCGGGATGTCCTTAATTGTGATTTTAGCATGGAAGTGTCAATTTCCATAGCAACTGATATAAATATGGGAATGAGTACAGGAATTATGTTGCCACCACTTTAAGATAGAGAAACAATGTCCTTAATTGAGACGTTTCACTGTACTACTTTTAGTTTAAATATGTTAATAAACTAATTCTCATGCCAGAATTCTCATGCCGACTGATTTAAGTCTACTTTCGCTTTCAAATCTAACTCTACAAGCCTTCTCTTCTTAGACTTCACCATTACAGAACAATTTGTATGTGTCTCTCATATTGCGAAAATCTAGAATTGACTGCTCATAATAAAAGTTGTAAACTTCATTTGTTTGATTGTTTCTGCAAGAGACACTATCAGTCAGCCAATTAAACCCATTTTCATAGGTCCTAATCAATCGCTAATAATCAAAACACTGCACAACGGTCGAGCACATTCAATAAACTTCCTTTAGATTATCTCGTTGAATAGGTAGTTTGTCGCCAATTAGGTCTGTGCTTATTAGAATATCTTACATTGAAGACACATGTACACACTGCAAACAATAGATCTGAAACTGACAGTTTGTTTTCACAATGGATTAGTGTTTCACGCATTTTGCCGTCTCTCCACAGGTGTTCAAACTTCGCATGTTGTAAACCGGTTTAATTACCATAAAGTAGTCCAACTGAATGTCATGAAAAACAACAGTGCCTTCAGGTCAGACTGATTATGAAATGGGTTGTCCATAATACTGGGGTCAGTTATATAGTAAATTATAGTAAACGTTAGATTCTGTACTTGACAAAGTGTCCGTTATTACGAAATAGTGGGTTCTCTGTAATACTGAGATAGAAACCAATAGAATGACGTTGGAGAAATGGTTGGTTCTTTTGAAAAGCATCCGTATTACTGAGTTGTCCCTAATAGCGGAGTGTCCATAAGGCAGAGTTTTACTGTACTTGAATTGGTCTGTCTCTAAGTTTGAACTTGAAGAGCACAAGGAAAGCCTTGATTGCGGCTTAGCAGATAATTTAGTACCAGACCAGCTGGCTTGTAATAGATAAAGTATCTGATAAGGGTTACCATAGTTACTTAACATTTGACTATACTTAGGCAAATGGTGTAGACCCAGACCAAACTGTTGAAGGATCAGGGTCTCCATTTAACCCTTTCCTCCATAGGCTATTTTTAGACCCAATGGCTTTGAATGAATCTACCCAAAAGGAGCATTTACTAGAGAAAAGTAAAATTTTAGAATTTTGGAGTTTGAAACCATTTTGATAAATAGAGCATTTGCTCCTATAGGAGCAAATGCTCTATTTATCACAATGGTTTCAAGAAGTGGTTATTACAGAGGCATAGAGAGGCGTATATATGGAGAAAAGGGTTAACCCTTTCCCTGTTCTATAACTATTCCAAATTTCAATTCCTACTGAATATTCATAGACAAAATAATTATAATAAAATATGGAAGATGGAACATTGTATCCATTTTAAAAACTAAAGAAACAAATATTTCAAACTCCATTAGCAAACAGAGCAGACCCTGATCACCTGATCAGACGACTCCTATAAGTGCCATCTGATCTGGGTCTACTCTGTTTGCAAATGCCTGAACATGCGTTTATATGAGGGACCTGTCTTAAAGATGATGATCAATACTTTTATGAGTGTTTGGGTAAAAAACAAGGTTTTACTGTATTTACATACATGTATAGTGTAGTCCTTCACGCTGACTCCATCAATACGATTTTCTATGCCTTTGCAAACAAAGTAGACTCAGATCAGATGGCTCCTGTAGGAGCCATCTGATGAGGGTCTGCTCTGTTTGTTATGGTATAATATAAATATGATTCTAGATTTATATGTCAAAGTATGCATACGGATTTATCATTGCTTATAAACAACTCACATTGATATATTTACATGCACATGGTGTTATTCGGCCGTTTTCGATTGGTTGAATTTGCGACATATAACACACTTTTTATATGCCGCAAATTTGGTCACATGAGCCAATCAGATTTCAGGAAATTGACAGATTGCATTAGAATATAGATATGATTCTACAGTTTCTGCCATAGCTAAAAATTCCTGTGCCCATGTACTGTTATAACAAATAAATCTAATTGATATTCATGACATAAGTATTTCTTTCATGAATATTCATGGAGTAAAGGGTTAATCAGGTGCCATGTCTAATATGTGTTGTCTAATCCAGGTATGCACGGGTTGCAAAGCTTGGAAGGCAATTTGTTGCTTTGAGCAGCTCATATTTAAACTTTTTTCTCAAGATTTCTCTGTTTTCTCATTTTATGCAGTGGATACAGAGACAAAACAGGAAAGATGCTATCTTTAACGGAGAGTGTAAGACCGCTCGTATCAACACTAATTTTGTTTACCCTAATGATCACCTGGGCCAAGAGCACGTCATATAATATACTGGAGAAACATCCAAGAATATTTTACTGGACCACGGGTACAGCCTTTTCTAATATAGCTGTGAGTATGAAGTTTTCAACATTATCTCTGTAATGGTGACCTGACTTACATAAGACACTGAGAAACATGGTGTCTCATCAGGAGCATCCATCTGATCTGGGTCTGCTCTGTTTGCAAAGGCATAGAAAAGCATATTGATGGGGTAAGGGGTTAATGATAATGTCAGTGTTTCAATGATTTTTACATACAAGATGATTTATTATTGAAAAAAACCCTATTAGCTCTTTGCATGCTAAGTAATTGATTGTCTGCAACAATTTTCGTCTGCTTCAATTCTTAAAATAACTTTTCTCTAATTTCTTTGCAAAAATATTATCAAGAAGACAAACAGTTTGGATCCTGATGAGACGCCGCATTATGCGGCGTCTCATCTGGATCCAAACTGTTTGCATAAGTAATCACAGTTTCGCTGCTAGCGTGCAAAGAGTTAGGTTGTAACTATGTTCTACATGGACTTAGTATACAAAGAAATAGATTTAGAGTTGCAAATGATGTACACCCAGATAAGACTAGTTCAGCAGCAGCACTCTGGCCTGGTTTGCTAAGACTGATTCAGCAGCAGCACTCTGGCCTGGTTTGCTAAGACTGGTTCAGCAGCAGCACTCTGGCCTGGTTTGCTAAGACTGATTCAGCAGCAGCACTCTGGCCTGGTTTGCTAAGACTGGTTCAGCAGCAGCACTCTGGCCTGGTTAGCTAAGACTGGTTCAGCAGCAGCACTCTGATCTGGTTTGCTAAGACTGGTTCAGCAGCAGCACTCTGGTCTGGTTTGCTAAGACTGGTTCAGCAGCAGCAGCACTCTGGCCTGGTTTGCTAAGACTGGTTCAGCAGCAGCACTCTGGTCTGGTTTGCTAAGACTGGTTCAGCAGCAGCACTCTGGTCTGGTTTGCTAAGACTGGTGCAGCAGCAGCACTCTGATCTGGTTTGCTAAGACTGGTGCAGCAGCAGCACTCTGGTCTGGTTTGCTAAGACTAGTTCAGCAGCAGCACTCTGGTCTGGTTTGCTAAGACTAGTTCAGCAGCAGCACTCTGGTCTGGTTTGCTAAGACTGGTGCAGCAGCAGCAGCACTCTGGTCTGGTTTGCTAAGACTGGTTCAGCAGCAGCATTCTGGTCTTGTATGCTAAGACTGGTTCAGCAGCAGCACTCTGATCTGGTTTGCTAATACCAATTCACCATGTGCCTGATATACTTTGCAAACAGAGTAAACACAGATCAGAAAGCTCTTGTAGTTCAGCAGCAGCACTCTGGTCTGGTTTGCTAAGACTAGT
The DNA here is from genome assembly GCA_963576725.1 of Azorinus chamasolen. NCBI lineage: Eukaryota > Metazoa > Mollusca > Bivalvia > Cardiida > Solecurtidae > Azorinus > Azorinus chamasolen. The sequence goes on along the minus strand of OY755243.1, from coordinate 26,896,391 downwards.
TCAGCAGCAGCACTCTGGCCTGGTTTGCTAAGACTGGTTCAGCAGCAGCACTCTGGCCTGGTTTGCTAAGACTGATTCAGCAGCAGCACTCTGGCCTGGTTTGCTAAGACTGGTTCAGCAGCAGCACTCTGGCCTGGTTAGCTAAGACTGGTTCAGCAACAGCACTCTGATCTGGTTTGCTAAGACTAGTTCAGCAGCAGCACTCTGGTCTGGTTTGCTAAGACTGGTTCAGCAGCAGCAGCAGCACTCTGGCCTGGTTTGCTAAGACTGGTTCAGCAGCAGCACTCTGGTCTGGTTTGCTAAGACTGGTTCAGCAGCAGCAATCTGGTCTGGTTTGCTAAGACTGGTGCAGCAGCAGCACTCAGATCTGGTTTGCTAAGACTAGTTCAGCAGCAGCACTCTGGTCTGGTTTGCTAAGACTGGTGCAGCAGCAGCACTCTGGCCTGGTTTGCTAAGACTGGTTCAGCAGCAGCACTCTGGTCTGGTTTGCTAAGACTAGTTCAGCAGCAGCACTCTGGTCTGGTTTGCTAAGACTGGTTCAGCAGCAGCACTCTGGCCTGGTTTGCTAAGACTAGTTCAGCAGCAGCACTCTGGTCTGGTTTGCTAAGACTAGTTCAGCAGCAGCACTCTGGTCTGGTTTGCTAAGACTGGTTCAGCAGCAGCAATCTGGTCTGGTTTGCTAAGACTAGTTCAGCAGCAGCAATCTGGTCTGGTTTGCTAAGACTGGTTCAGCAGCAGCACTCTGGTCTGGTTTGCTAAGACTAGTTCAGCAGCAGCACTCTGGTCTGGTTTGCTAAGACTGGTGCAGCAGCAGCACTCTGGCCTGGTTTGCTAAGACTGGTTCAGCAGCAGCACTCTGGTCTGGTTTGCTAAGACTAGTTCAGCAGCAGCACTCTGGTCTGGTTTGCTAAGACTGGTTCAGCAGCAGCACTCTGGCCTGGTTTGCTAAGACTAGTTCAGCAGCAGCACTCTGGTCTGGTTTGCTAAGACTAGTTCAGCAGCAGCACTCTGGTCTGGTTTGCTAAGACTGGTTCAGCAGCAGCACTCTGGTCTGGTTTGCTAAGACTAGTTCAGCAGCAGCACTCTGGCCTGGTTTGCTAAGACTGGTTCAGCAGCAGCACTCTGGCCTGTTTAGCTAAGACTGGTTCAGCAACAGCACTCTGATCTGGTTTGCTAAGACTGGTTCAGCAGCAGCACTCTGGTCTGGTTTGCTAAGACTGGTTCAGCAGCAGCAGCAGCACTCTGGTCTGGTTTGCTAAGACTGGTTCAGCAGCAGCACTCTGGTCTGGTTTGCTAAGACTGGTTCAGCAGCAGCAATCTGGTCTGGTTTGCTAAGACTAGTTCAGCAGCAGCACTCTGGTCTGGTTTGCTAAGACTAGTTCAGCAGCAGCACTCTGGTCTGGTTTGCTAAGACTGGTTCAGCAGCAGCACTCTGGTCTGGTTTGCTAAGACTGGTTCAGCAGCAGCACTCTGATCTGGTTTGCTAAGACTGGTGCAGCAGCAGCACTCTGATCTGGTTTGCTAAGACTAGTTCAGCAGCAGCACTCTGGTCTGGTTTGCTAAGACTGGTGCAGCAGCAGCACTCTGGTCTGGTTTGCTAAGACTGGTGCAGCAGCAGCACTCTGGTCTGGTTTGCTAAGACTAGTTCAGCAGCAGCACTCTGGTCTGGTTTGCTAAGACTAGTTCAGCAGCAGCACTCTGGTCTGGTTTGCTAAGACTGGTGCAGCAGCAGCACTCTGGTCTGGTTTGCTAAGACTGGTTCAGCAGCAGCATTCTGGTCTTGTATGCTAAGACTGGTTCAGCAGCAGCACTCTGATCTGGTTTGCTAATACCAATTCACCATGTGCCTGATATACTTTGCAAACAGAGTAAACACAGATCAGAAAGCTCTTGTAAGAGTCATCACATCAGGTTGTTCTCTGCTTATAAAATATCATAGATTTGATTCTGCAGTTTCTGCTTAACCCTTTCCTCCATAAATACGCCTTTCTACGTCTCTGTAAAGGTCACCTTTTTAAGCCTTTGTGATAAATAGAGCATTTGCTCCTATGGAGCAAATGCTCTATTTATCACAGTGGTTAAAAAAATACATAATTTTTAATATTTCTCTTTTCTCTAGTTAATGCTCCTTTTCGGTAGATTTATTCAAAGAGGTTGGGTCTAAAAATAGCCTATGAGGTAATGGGTTAAGCCAATGACAAACCTGTGTTAATGTACCATTATAAACATTCATCTCATAAATATTCATGATGTCATTATTTCTTACATGAATATCAATCAGGTAAAGGGTTAAGGAATCGATCTGGGTCTACTCTTTTGGAGTAATTAGTTTAAAGACGATTTCGGTAGTAAGTTCTGCGCAGCTTTTTTGCGCTGAATACTCTCTACAAAGGAAACAGGTACCTGTATTCTGGATGACACTAATTTCGAACGACTGATTTCGACCAACAATAAATGTATCAACAATTTCGATTACACGAGAAAAATGCAAAAAAAGATTTAAAATCAAACAGGAAAATCCGGTACAAGAGTATAATAAACAAATTGGTACGATGTCATAGCAATGTGACGTCATTGACGTCAAAATACGTCGCCCATTTTGGCGTAATTTTCATGGAAGAGCACCAATTATAAATTGAATAATTACTTAAAAACAAAGTCTGCAACCCACCTATTTCTTTATGATTTCATGTTAAGGATACTATAAAGCACAAAATGTGAAATTTTGAAAAACATTCTTGGATAAGTTTTTTAGAAATTTACGAAAATATCACTGATGTCATGATTTTTGTACTGTCCCATATGTAAAAGGCAGGAAGCACGCATTGTAATTACTCAAAAATAGAGTCTGTAACCCACTCTTTTCTTTTGTTATTTGAAATCAACATACCTTAAACAACAAAATATAAAGATATTAAAACAATTCTTGGAAGGAAACAAACTGTATAAATCGTCTTTAAGCTGAATGCCGATATGTGGTCGCTATACCTGATAGAGACACCTTTTGACATCTTTGAAAACAAGTAGAACCAGATAAGAAGGTTGCTGTAGGATCTGTTTGATAATAGAACCAGATAAGAAGGTTGCTGTAGGAGCTGTTTGATAATAGAACCAGATAAGAAGGTTGCTGTAGGAGCTGTTTGATAATAGAACCAGATAAGAAGGTTGCTGTAGGAGCTGTTTGATCATGGTCTGCTCTGTTTTCTTATTCCTTTACTTCATAAATACACCTTTCTACACCTTTTCAAACAGAGTAGACCCAGATCAGACGGTTCCTATATATAAATGCCCTTTCACTGTAGTAGCCATCTGATCAGGATCTGGTCTGTTTGCTTATGCAATAATATAGAATTGATTCATGTGTTAATATGCCATTTAAAGAATTAATCTACTTTATATTCATGGTGTCATCATTTTTTACATGAATATTCGTGGAGTAAAGGGTAAGAAATATATAGATCTGGGTCCATGCTTATAAAGCTTTTAGTTGAGTCTGAGTTTTGTTCTCAAGCTTTTGATTGGTCAGATTTGAGTTCTCAAGCTTCTGATTGGTCAGATTTGAGCCAAAGGCTCAAATCTGACCAATCAAAAACTTGAGAACAAACTCAGACTCAACTAAAAGTTTTATAAGCATGGACCCAGATATAGATTCTTCTATAGTCAACAATTCCTTGCTTATATAATACCATTATAAAAAGGGTTTAAGAGGTTCAACTGAGATTTTATTTCAATTCTTTTGCTGTCATCCTAGTGTCGGCTAATTGTTGCCCAGATGAGTGGAACCAGGTGTGAGTTGATAAACAGACTACTGGTTCCCCTATTCAGTATAGTGCTGACAATCTACTTCCTGAGTCTCGGTATGCTGGAGTTCTACATCCTCTGCGCCTACTCAGCATTTGTCACCATTTCCCATGTATACTATGGCTACAGTGTTGTAAGTATTTATTTCTTAACCCTTTCCTTCATATAAACCCCTTTTTACTGTAGGAGCCATCTGAACAGGGTCTGCTCTGTTTGCTAATGGAATTAGCTTTTTTTAGTTTCAAGGAATGTTCCACCTTCCATATTTCATCATGACTATTTTGTCCAAGAATATTCAGTAGGTACAGTTGAACTTCGCTATCTCGCTAACTCGGATAGCTCGAACAAAAAGTTTGGTCCTTCCAAAACTTACAATACAGAATTGCTCCTAAATGTTTTACTATGCATATCTAGAAATACATGTGACAGTTTTATGTAAATGTAAAGTAATGCTGAATGCTCCTACAGGAACTTTCAGCATTACTTTAGAGCTGCATTAATTTGTGAACTTGAGAAATTGTCCATATCAGAAATCAGATAACTCGAACTTCTGTTATAACGGAATAATTTGTATGGTCCCATAAAGTTCGAGATAACAAAGTTCAACTGTATTGAAATATGGAATAATCATACAACAGGGAAAGGGTTAAATGATAACATTTTGATGTCAATATGATAAGTTAGTTTCCTGCTGTTTTCTGTTTTCAGCTCACTAGAGCACAAAGTGCTCAGGGTGAGCTTTTGATCACCAAATATGGTGTGAGAGTTCTTCTTGGGATGGCAGAGTGTCACATACTATTTAGGGCCCTGCATTGAAAATGCAGGAGCCCCATAGGAATCACATTTTTGTGTCACCTGCCGAGAGGCAGTGTGTCACTTAGGGATCACTTTTCCGTCATCTGTCTGTCTGTCTGTCTGTCCGTCACACTTTCTTTTTTTGGCTGTCATTTCTAAACTAATCATTATAGAGCTTTCAAATTTCACACATAGAACAAGCATGATGAGAGGAAGTGTCATGCACAAGGGCCACAACTATAGCATCAATATGTTTTGAGTTATTCCCCTTTTCCATATTAACAATAACTTTTTGTGTCAGCTGCGAGCAGGTGACACATGTGTTCCTCCGAACACTCTTGTTTGTCCATACGTCCGTCAACACTTTTGATGTGACGTGATAACTCAAACAGTACTTCACACATTGGTTTCATATTAAGGGCATATGCTTAGTATCATCAGAGAAAGACGCCTTATCTGCCCTTGATTCATCCAAAATGCCATCAACTTTTGTCAACACTTTTCATGTGAATGATAACTCAAACAGTACTTCACATATTGGTTACATATTAACCTTTAGCCTGCTATTGGTGGATGAGTGAATACCTATGCAAACAGTTTGGATCCAGATGAGACGTCGAGTAACTCGGCGTCTCATCAGGATCCAAACTGTTTGACACCCTCTGATATGTACACCTTGCTACGCCTGTAGGAGTTGTCTGACCAGGATTTGCTTTTGATATAATGCAGGTCTAATTCTACAGTTTCAGCCATGGCCAAGATATCTTGTAGTCATGAGCCATTAGAAAAAGTTATTGAATTAACCCTTTCCTCCATAGGCTATTTTTAGACCCATCTTCCTTGAATGAATTTACCCAAAATGAGCATTTACTAGAGAAAAGTAATTTTTTTAGATTTTTGTAGTTTGAAACCATTGTGATAAATAGAGCATTTGCTCCTATAGGAACAAATGCTCTATTTATGACAATGGTTTCACGAAGTGGTTATTACAGAGGCGTAGAAAGGCGTATTTATGGAGGAAAGGGTTAATATGCGCAGGGATCATTACCTGTATTTCTTATATGAATATTCATGGAGTAAAGGGTTAAGTAATAAGATTGAAATGAATTCTAGGGAAGCATTGTACTACTTGCAATACTGTATTTAAATTTTTTCATTTCAGGTGAGAGAAATGTGTGCTCATTTTAAAATCAACGCGTTCACTATAAAACCGGTGGAGAGCTAGATCAGACTGAGGCAGCTGAAACAGACACAAAGTATGGAGAATGTAGACCTCAAAAGATCTTCACCTATTTATTTCCTCATTCCTTGATGATCATTTCTGCTTTGCTCAGTGTTGTATTTTTAGTAGCAAGAGATGTCAATTTTATGCCTCTGCGGTGATACATGTATATAGTATTACATTGGTGTACATTTTAGAATGTTTGGTCATTTTTTGCCTTTAGCTTCCAGCTGTTTAAATCCTTGGCTGTAAATATTGCTCACTGTCTAGAATTTACCCATTGTTTACTCTATATTAACTACTGTCCATTTCAATTTACTCTGTCACTGAATTTGAATCGATATTGTTTTCATTTCTTACCAGATTGAGATCAAATTTAAACCACTTGTGTCATCGTTTTTCAGGAACTCTGTGTCCTAGTTTCCCTTGAATCCATCTTTAAATAAAGATTTCATGCATAAAAACAATGTTTTCCCATTGTAAAAACGTTCATTTCAAATTGCAAATGGCGGACGATTGACATCGAGTGGAACGTTCGATTTTAACTGAAGGTTATTATAGCACTTAAAAGTTGACGTCATACACGAAATTACGTCATTTATTTCACATCGGTATGCTGTTGAAAAATGATACGTTCCACTGTCCGTACATACGGTGGCCATTTGCAAAGAAACAGCTGATCAAATCAGCATGTAGAAAATGCATTTTTGGCATTTTCTTGTAACTGCATGGCATTCAGGGATATTTAGCATGGGAGTTCCTGAAAAACGATGCGATCAAATGAAGTAGATTTAAGGTCTGTCAAACTCGAAATAAAAAAAATCAATTCAAATTCAGTGACAAAGTAAATTGAAATGTACAGCATGTACTATTCCATTAGTGTGATTCAACCATTTCCCTGATTAATATTCATGTAGGAAATAATGACGTCATGAATATAAATAAGATTATTTTTTATGCCCCCCAGAGCCAGTACAGATAGCGACTTGATATTTGGCATGCATATGTATCTCATAAAGCCGCACATTTTGAGGGGTGACATGTCAAGGTCAAGGTCATCCTTCAAGGTCAGAGGTCAAATATATGGGTCAAATCACCGACTTTAACATTGGCCATAACTTTTGGACCAGTAGAAATAGAGACTTGATATTTGGCATGCTTGTGTATCTCATGAAGCTGCACATTTTGAGGGGTGACATATCAAGGTCAAGGTCATCCTTCAGGGTCAAAGGTCAAATTGTCTGTTTTTTTGGCTGTAACTTTAACGCAACCTTAACATTGGTCATTACTTTTGAGCCAGTACAGATAGAGACTTGATATTTGGCATGCATATGTATTTCATAAAGCCGCACAATTTGAGGGGTGACATGTCAAGGTCAAGGTCATCCTTCAAGGTCAGAGGTCAAATCTATGGGTCAAATCACCGACTTTAACATTGGCCATAACTTTTGGACCTGTACAGATAGAGACTTGATATTTGGCATGCTATTGTATCTCATGAAGCTGTACATTTTGAGGGGTGACATGTCAAGGTCATTCTTCAGGGTTAAAGGTCAAATTGTCTGTTTGTTTGTCTGTAACTTTAACATTGGTCATAACTTTGAGCCAGTACAGATAGAGACTTGATATTTGGCATGCATATGTATCTCATAAAGCCGCACATTTTGAGGTGACATGTCAAGGTCAAGGTCAAGGTCATCCTTTAGGGTCAAAGGTCAAATTGTCCGTTTCTTTGTCTGTAACTTTAACATTGGCCATAACTTTTGAGCCAGTACAGCTAGTGACTTGATATTTGGCATGCATATGTATCTCATAAAGCCGCACATTTTGAGGGGTGACATGACAAGGTCAAGGTCATCCTTCAAGGTCAGAGGTAAAATATATGGGTCAAATTACTGACTTTAACATTGGCCATGACTTTTGGACCAATAGAGATAGAGACTTGATATTTGGCATGCTTGTGCATCTCATGAAGCTGCACATTTTGAGGGGTGACATGTCAAGGTCATTCTTCAGGGTCAAAGGTCAAATTGTCTGTTTGTTTGTCTGTAACTTTAACATTGGTCATAACTTTGAGCCAGTACAGATAGAGACTTGATATTTGGCATGCATATGTATCTCATAAAGCCGCACATTTTGAGGTGTGACATGTCAAGGTCAAGGTCACCCTTACAGGTCAGAGGTCAAACATATGGGTCAAATCACCGACTTTAACATTGGCCATAACTTTTGAACCAGTAGAGATAGAGACTTGATATTTGGCATGCTTGTGAATCTCATGAAGCTGCACAGTTTGAGGGGTGACATGTCATGGTCATCCTTCAGGGTCAAAGGTCACCAACTTCAAATTGGCCATAACTTTTGAACCAATAGAGATAGAGTCTTGATATTTGGTATGCATGTGTATCTCATGAAGCTGCACATTTTGAGGGGCAACATGTCAAGGTAAAGGTCATCTTTTAGGGTCAAAGGTCACCGACCTTAACATCGGCCATAACTTTTGAACCTGTAGATACAGACTTGATATTTGGTGTGCATGTGTACCTCATGAAGCTGCATAGTTTGGGTTGACATGTCAAGGTCAAGGTCATCTTTCAGGGTCAAAGGTCACAGACTTTAACATTGGCCATAACTTTTGAACCGGTAGAGATACAGACTTGACATTTGGTATACATGTGTATCTCATGAAGCTGCACAGTTTGGGGGTGACATGTCAAGGTCAAGGTCTTCTTTCAGGGTCAAAGGTCACCGACTTTAACATTGGCCATAACTTTTGAACCGGTAGAGATACAGACTTGACATTTGGTATACATGTGTATCTCATGAAGCTGCACAGTTTGGGGGTGACATGTCAAGGTCAAGGTCATCTTTCAGGGTCAAAGGTCACCGACTTTAACATTGGTCATAACTTTTGAACCAGTAGAGATACAGACTTGATAGTTGATATACATGTGTTTCTCATTTGGCTGCACAGTTTGAGGGGTGACATGTCAAGGTCATCTTTGAAGGTCAAAGGTCATTAACATTGGCCATAACGTTTGAACCAGTAGATATACAGCCTTGATACTGGTATGCATGTGTATCTCATGAAGCCGCACAGTTTGAGGGGTGACATGTCAAGGTCAAGGTTATCCTTCATGGTCAAAGGTTACCAACTTTTAACATTGGCCATAGTTTTTGAACCATTAGAGATACAGACTTGATATTTGGTATGCATGTGTACCCCATGAAGCTGCACAGTCTGAGGGGTGACTTGTCAAGATCAAGGTCATCCTTCAGGGTCAAATATCATATCGAGGGGGCATAGTGTTTCACAAACACATCTTGTTATAATGGCATATGAACACAGGACATTTTGGCTCAGGCAGAAGCTGCGGAAACAGATCTATATTACACCATAAGCAAACAGAGCAGTATAGGAGCCGTCTGATCTGGGTCTACTCTGTTTGCAGATGCATCAAAATGCACTTACATAAAGGAAAGGGTTAATTGATATAGAGGCCTTTTCATGCCTTTGTAAATAGAGTAGACCCAGATCAGACAGCTCCAATAGAAACTTATGAAAAAATATAGATCTGATCCTACAGTGTCAGTCATTGTCAAAAACTACCTTGTTCATAATGCCATTTTAAAAAATCAGCTAATTGATATTCATTCGGTCATTATCTTACATGAATATGCATTGGGTAAAGGGTTAAAAGTTATCAAAAAGATGGTGTCTTGACTTAGCTTTACAAATCAGTGGAGGAGGTGTCTAAATATTTAATATATTTATGGCATGTCTCGTAGCGTGAATGAGATGTCCATTTCAGACATTCTCTCATATTGACGCCTTTTGGTGCCTCGTTTAAAATCACTTTTTTGAAACCATGGTGATTAATAGAGCATTTGCAGTCACTAGTCTTTGTCATACAAGAAATAATTCTTTTGGAAATTGAGTATAGCAGCCGTCTGATGAATGTTTTCTCTGTCTGCCAATAGAATTACATACAGTAAAACCCCGCTAATGCGACCACCTAAAAGAGGTATAATTCTAGGTTGTAGAGGCAGGTGGTAGCTTAATGCAGGACAAAAGTAATGCAGAAAGCTCCTAGAGGAGTTTTCTGCATTACTTTTGTCCTGCATTAAGCAACCACCTGCTTATAAAGACAGATATGTTTATTCATTAAGTGGTCGCATTAGAGGGGTTCTAGTGTATATCTAATTCCACAGTTACTGAAATGAACTGAAGTTCTGTTTTTCCATGGCCATTATAAAAATTCAGCTTATGAATATTCATATATAAAGAAATAATGACGTCATGAATATTAGATAGATTAATTTGTTATAATAGCACGACGATGCTGGAATATCTGGCCATGACTAGAAAGTGTAGAATCATATCTATATTAACTATATATCATAAGCAAACACAGCAGACCAAGATCAGACGGCTCCTATAGGAGCCGTCTGATCTCCTATAGGAGCCGTCTGATCTGTGTCTACTCTGTTTGCAAAGGTGTAGGAAGGCGTATTTATGGAGTAAAGAGTTAAGATAACATTATCAAAAAGGAGGTTCCAGTGAGTTCTGCTTCAGCAGACTGACACTAACAGTAGTGTGAATATATTGGTAATAAAACTGTGCATATGGTACGTAAATTGTACATGTACATGCATATTTTTGATTATCATATGTATATGATATATATAGTAGGTATATCACAAAGTATATAATACATCCCTCATATGTTAGAATAAAACATGATATAATATGTGATTAATATATATTTATATACTTTTTTCCCTAGCTTGTAGTATTTTGCTGCAAATTGCAACACCTATATGTTCATGGGAATGTTATATACTCCTATTGAAAGTTACCTGACTTTTTGTTTGAAATGTGTCAATACATGCCATTATTTGAGTTGCGGGACAGTACACGAGATCTTCCATCACTTCACACCTTTTGCAACAGGTGTATAGGAAAATAAAAAAGGCCACCCTATTCCCTTGGCAATAAACAGATGACCTAGCATTGTTTCAGTTTGCAGTTCATTGCCATAAATGTTTAACCCTTTCCTTGGTACAAATGCCTTTTCATGCCTTTACAAACAGAGTACATCCAAATCAGATAGCTCCTATAGCAGCCGTCTGATCAGGGTCTGCTCTGTTTGTTTTTGACATAATGTAGACGAGATCCTACAGTTTTGTCTTAAGCCCTCATGATCCGTCTTAATTTTTACCTTATAGAAATTAACCCATTATCGCATATTGACGGCTCTGTAAAAGTCGCTTTTTGAATCCATTGTGATAAACAGAGTATTTGCTCCATAGGAGCAAATGCTCTGTTTACCAAAATGGTTTCAAAACTACACAATTCTCAAATTTTCCTTTTCTCGAGTAAATGCTCCTATTTATCCAAATAGATTTGGTCTAAAAATTAACCTATGAGGGAATGGGTTAAGTCAATGAATATAAATGAAATGATCATTTCATGCTTAAATGTTCATTTGGGAAAGTGTTAAAACATAAAAGCGCGACATTTGTATCCAAGGGTAGAACTTGCAAGAAAATTTTGGAAATGAACATCAGGTAGACAACTGTGGCCTGTCAGAGTAATGTCAGTATGAAATACAAATAATTCTCATGTAAATGTATGGAATATTGCAGTCCTATATTATGTAGTTTGTAGAGCATACATAGTATGCTTATCATGTATCAAGCATATATAGTGTGTTTGCATTTGTATTTTGTATATTGATAATAATTCTAACATATCGTGACAAATGCATATTCACAGTACTGTAGAGATCACTTCACTGCCCTCCTTCAGTCTGTTTGTCTGTCTGGAGTTTGTTTGTCTCATTTTTTTTTGGTCACACTTCTTGTGACAGGTAAAACGTATTCATTCAAACTCTCATGCTAACAGGTAGACTGACTTGCTGAGCAAATACCTCATTTTTAGCTCCACTTTTAAAAAAAATGGAGCTATTGTCATGACCCTCTCGTCGGCGTCGGCGTTGGTTTACCTTTATGTTAAGGTCCATTTCTCAAAAACTATCTAAGATATTTGGTTAAAATTTGGTATGCATGTTTACTATCACAAGGGGAACCCATTTCATAAGGGCAGGTAACCCTAAAATTGATGTTGCCATAATTATGCCCCTTTTTCGACTTAGAATTTTCATTGCTGGTTAAGTTTTATTTTAAGGTCCATGTCTCAGAAACTGTCAAATATATTTGGTTCAAATTTGGTATGCATGTTAACTATTACAAGGGGGACCCATTTCACAAGGGCAGGTAATCCTAAAATTAATTTTGCTATAGTTATCTGCCCTTTCCGACTTAGACTTCCACTACACTATCCAGCACTAAATAAAGTGGAGCGCGCTGTCTGCGGACAGCTCTTGTTATTGAAGTTATCATTATTCTTCCTTTATCTTTCTTCAATTATTGTATTGTTTATTGATTTAGGTATACAGTAAAACCCATTAACTCGTTACTCCATGAATATTTATGTAAGAAATAATGACATTATGAATATTAATTAGATTATTGTTCATACAGGTACATGAACACAGGATATTTGGACCATGGCAGAAACTCAAGAATCAGATCTATATAATTCCTTAAGCAAACATAGCCCACCCTGATCAGATGGCTCCTACCAGATCCTTCTGATCTGGGTCTACTCTGTTTGTAAAGGCGTAGAAAGGTGTATTTATGGAGTAACGGGTTAAAGTGACAACCATAAACAGATCTAATTCTTGATCTTCATGGCAGATGGTAACTTAATGCTGGACAAACGTTTTGCAGAATATTTCCTGCAGGAGCTTTCTGCATTTCTTTCATCCTGCATTAAGCAACCACCTGTTTTAAACAACACTGTTGCTTATTCATTAAGTTATCAATCTAGATAGGTGTTACTGTATTTTAAACTGTTTTAACCATTTCCCTCATAGGCTACTTTTAGATTCAACCACTTTGAATAAATCTTCCAAAAAGGAGCATTAACTAGAGAAAAGTAAGATTTTAGAATTTTGTAGTTTGAAACCATTGTGATAAACAGCGCATTTGCTCCTATAGGAGCAAATGCTCTATTTATCACAATGGTTTCAAGAAGTGGTTATTACAGAGGCATAGAAAGGCATATTTATGGAGGAAAGGGTTAAGTAGATATTACATCTTTTGTTGTGATCTGTCAAGATATTGAAAATCAGAGAATCACATCTAAACTTTTTAGCCCTATATTCTATGAATAGTAATATAAGAAATAATGACATCATTAATATTCATGAGATGCATTTTTATAATGGAAAGTTTTGGCCATGGTAGCTGTTTAATCAGAGCCAACAGCAGACTCTGATCAGATTGCTGCTAGAGGAGCCATCCGATCTTAATCTACTCTGTTTGCAAAGGCATTAACCCTTTCCTCCATAGGCTATTTTTAGACCAAACCTCTTTCAATGAATCTACCCAAAAGGAGCATTTACTAGAGAAAAGTAAAAGTTTAGAATTTTGTTGTCTGAAACCATTGTGATAAATAGAGCATTTGCTCCTATAGGAGCAAATGCTCCTATTTATGACAATGGTTTCATTAAGTGACTTTTAAAGAGACGTAGAAAGGCGTTTTTATGGAGGAAAGGGTTAAAGTGCGTAACAAAATCAGTGTCAAAGAGTTTGGATCCAAATGAAATACAAATTACTCTGACAGTGTCTCTGACAGAGCTAAAGTGTTGGCATAGGTTTTTGCAAATGAGAAAACTACTTGAGATTTGAATTGTAGGACCATTATTCTTACATGAAAGTTTGCTGTGCATTCAGAGATAAAGCCTAAAAGGCTCATATTCAAATACTGAAATGGCCATTTCTCCACCCAAACCCTGTATATGGTGACCAATCTTAAGAATCGTCTTGAGGAGGCAATATAAGGTTCAGTGGATAAATAAAGGAGGTATTCTTGGAAATGTTTTAACCCTTTCCCCCATGAATATTTATGTAAGAAATAATAACATGAATATTAATTAGGTTAAATTTTAAAATGGCTTATTTCCGAAGCAGAAACTGTAGTATCAGATCTATAGTGTTTCTTAAGCAAAGAGAGCAGACTCTGATCAGACAGCTACTGTAGGAGCCGTCTGATCTGGGTCTACTCTCTTTGCAAAGGTGTAGAAAGGCATATTTATGGAGTTAAGGGTTAATTTACAATCTTATCTGGGCCTCTTGCATTCTGCATTTATAAAGGCATGAGGGATTTTGTAATCCTGTTATTGTCTTCCCATGTGAATTATATATATAGTTGATGGCCTGGATCAGTGTGATGGCCTGGATCAGTGCTTGATGGCCTGGATCAGTGCTTCATCTATAGCCCATTGATTGGAAATTCCAGAATGTCTTTATAATCCCCAACATGAAGTTTTGGGGTTGGTTGGATATTGAAATCTTTGGTCATTTGTCCATCCATTTGTTTACACAATTTTGTGCAGAGCATTACTTAGGGCTGTTCCATTTAAATGTGTATTGGGGGCAGGAAGGCATTTTAAAAAAACAGCTATGCATGGGTGGGTTTCGCTGCCTAAATGGTACTATTTGGTTGTGCATTTGTAAAAAAAATGGGTGGGTTACTGAATTTGAAAATGCCTTCCTGCACCCCCATACACATTTAAATGGAAAAGCCCTTAGTTGTCTTTCATTGAATCTTTAAAACATTCAAATTTTCATTTTGCGAACCTGTGAAATTTTGTGAACCTGTTCATGCTGAGAACCTGTGAAATTTTGCTTTGAAATTAGAGCAATGTTATTTATTTTCTTATTTAAACATAGTCTTTAGAAAAGGTTTTCTCTGGAGCATAATTCAGATGTTTTCTGTTGAGCTGCATGAATATTTATGTAAGAAATAATGACCTTATGTATATTGATGAAGAATGTTTCATATGATATATTAATACAGGAAATTTTTACCATAGCAGGAGCTGTTTCCATAAGCTAACAGAGTATATATACCTTGATCAGACGGCCATCAGGAGCCATCTGATCTGGGTCTACACTATTTGCAAAGGCAGCAACCCATTCCCTCATATTGACACCTGTTGATGCCTCTGTCAAAGTCACTTTTTGAAACCATTGTGATAAATAGAGCATTTGCTCCTATGGAGCAAATGCTCTATTTATCACAATGGTTTCTTAACTACACAATTCTAATATTTTCCTTTTTCCTAGTTAATGCTCTTTTTTGGTAGCTTTATTCAAAGAGGTTGGATCTAAAAATAGTCTTATGAGGTAATGGGTAAAAGTGACAGTCTAGAAAACATGATATTCATGATACTCATTGATATTCATGATGTCATTATTTCTTACATAAATATTCATGGAGTAAAGGGTTAAGTTAGTAGAGGCAAGGCATGACTTGAGGGCATTTTCATCAGACCCAAGTTTCATGAAAAAGCTCAAGTAACTGTGCTATTACTTGACATGAATGCATTGAAATATAGCGTTTTAACGCTTTACCTGATAGAAATGCCTTTTCACATCTTTGCAAATGGACTATTTCCATTTCAGATGGATCAAGCTTACCATGCATATTCAGGTTTTTTTTAAAGAAAATTGTACCATAGCAAACGGTGCAGACCCGGATGAGAGGGCTTTTCTAGGAGCCCTCTTATCTGGGTCTACAATGTACACAATTTGCAAAGGACATTAGTGACTCGTTTCCCACATTGAAAGGGCTTAATTTATGCTTGTTCATAAAACTTGGGCCTGATATTTTTATGGATATTCCGGTGCTTATTTCTTATTTCACAAACTCTTTTCTGTCACCTGCATAAGGGATAACTTTTATCGTTTGTGTCACACTTTTTTCATTACACTTCTGCCAGTGCTGCAGGTGATGCCAGTGAATTTTATTCCATATGACAAGGAAGTAAATACTAAGACACTGATTTTGTTCTACTCCCAACAATGCATATGAAGGCATGTAGTGTTGCACTTGCCTGATTGCACAGACATCTGCTTCAGTGGTTGTTGCGTGGCCTAATACAAAAAAGAAATCCATACTCACTTATCCATTTACCTCATGAATATTTAGATAGAAATATGGACATCATGCATATTAATTAGCTGACTTGTTAGAATTGCATTGAGACTAAGGGAATACATTACCATGGTAGAAATTGTTGAATTATACCTTTAATATTTCATGGCAAACAGAGCGGACCCTGATTAGACAGCTCATATAGGAGTATTCAACAGGATGAAAAGGTATTTATATGAGATAAAGGGATAATTCTTTTGTGTTATCAAACAGTTATCAACCAAAAGATGAAAAACTTAAGGAGGCAAATTTATGGACAACTAGATAAGTACATCCATACATTCTGAAAATCTTTGGGTCAAACTCGTCCGACACCTTTGATTGGATGTTTCAAACTTTCACAGATGGTAAACATTGATATACAGATGGGAATACAGATGGTAAACATTGATATACAGATGGGCATACAGATGGTAAACATTGATATACAGATGGGCATACAGGAGAGTTTACAGCTGTTGTCATTTTTATACAGTCAGATAACATAGCAGAATGTACGGGTAAGGATGACTTTATTGTCGTCTGTCAATCTGACTGAATGCCTGTCTCTGCATCATTTTTTTCTTCACAGTTCTGCTTGCAGGTGATACACATGCTTGTATTATTTTTTAAACTTCTGAAACTGACTCACACTTGTATAAAACTTATCAATAAATGACTTATTTGCCCTATAATCTGTGCTTATTTTATTGCAGGTTATTTTTAGTCATGTGATATACATTGTACATGTCTGATTCTGCCTATTTTAATGTACAGTAAAACCTCTCTATAACGACAATTTAAAAAGTCTAATTCTGCGATTTTAACGCGCAGTTGATAGTAGGATGAACTTTAGTAGGAAGCTCTGATAGGAGCCTAGTGCTCTGATAGGAGTCTAGTAGGAAGCTCTGATAGGAGCCCTCTGTATTAGTTTTTCTGCTTTAACCCTTTCCTCCATAGGCTATTTTTAGATCCAACCACTTGGAATAAATCTACCCAAAAGGAGCATTATTATTATCCTATGGGAGTAAATGCTCTATTTATCACAATGGTTTCAACAGGTGACTATTACAGAGGCGTAGAAAGGCGTATTTATGGAGGAAAGGGTTAACACAGGTGGTTATAGGATGAAATTTAGTAGGAAGCTCTGTTAGGAGCCTAGTTCTCTGATTGGAGTCTAGTAGGAAGATCTGATAGGAGCCGTCTGTATTAGTTTTTTCTGCTTTAACCCTTTACCTGATAGAGACGCATTTTAAAGCCTTTGCAAACAGAGTAGACCCGGAACAGATGGATCCGGTATGAGTGGTCTGACCTGGGTCTGCTCTGTATGTTCATGGAATTATATAGATCTGATTCTACACTTTCTGCCATAACCATTAATATCCTTTGTTTATATGCCATTTGTAAAATTAATCTAATAAAAGATAATCTGATTGTCACTATTTGTTACATGAATGTTCATCAGATAAGGGTTATAGCAAGCAACAGCTCATGTTTATTCATAAGAGGTTGCTATGGAGAGGTGTGCTACATGTTTTTTTCGTATAGTTATGTACACCAAAGATTATTAGGGACCATAATAAAATTTTGTTTTTCAAATATATATATTACGTTGACATTGTATTTTTTTACCATCCCATCTACTCTGTTCACTTTTAGATCTACCTGAACTCTTTCGCTGCCAATGTCACACCTGTGATTACTTATGCAAACAGTTTGGATCCAGATGAGACGCGGAGTAACTCGACTAAACTGCTTGTTACTGTGACTGTTTTGCAACACAGAAAAAGAAGAAAAATAAAAAGGGAAAATTGTAGTAGTAGACAAAGTTTGCAGACGACAAAAGTTGGCAGTGAAAGAGTGAACAAGGTTGTATGACATTCGTCAATAGTTTCTTAACCCTGTCCCTCATATAAACACAAGATTGTATGCCATTCGTCAATAATTTCTTAATCCTGTCTCTCATATAAAACATCTTTTCACGCCTCGTCAAACAGAGAATACCCAGATAAAACGGCTTCTGTAGGAGTCGTCTGATTAGGGACTTCTCTATTTGCTTATGAAATTATAATCAACGTGACTCTATACTTTTTGCCAATACTAAACAGTCCAGTGCACATATGCCATTATAAAATATAACTAATATATGTTCAAAATGTCATTACTTTTTACAACAACAACGTTATTGTTTATCAAAGTGTCGCATATAAAACGTTTCAGTGTTTAATAAAAATACATATTTCTTACTTTTATACCCGGCCGTTAATCGACCCATGGGACAGTATTATCACACGTATACATGTATACACAATATTACACTTAAAAATTTGTAGCAAGCACTGTTACAACCACTTTTGCAATAATAACCAGAATTACAATAAATTCGTTGCGAAACTGGTTGGGGTGTAAAATGTGTCAAAATTCGTATTGCAATTACTGACAACTAGTTTTGCAATAAAAACCAAAATTGCAATAAAATTTCCTAGATTTAAGTTACCGTTGCATTTCGGGTAGTTGCTAGTAGTTGCAAACATCTTTATAGGACATACCCCGATGAAAACAAAGCCCAAATGGACTTATCACTAAATTAGGAAAACTCAAATTTTTCAGTGTTTTCTCTGTTTGAACAATGGCTGGGTTGATAGACTATTTGATTATATGGTTGTTTGTTTCACAATCAACTTCTTAAAGCTAAATCCGATAATAAGGAAGTCAACTATGAACTTGCCAAAACAACATTCTGTTCTGAACTTATATACAGTAAAACCTCTCTATAACGGCCACTAAATTACATTAAAACCTCTCTATAACGGCCACTAAATTGTGCTAATTAGTTGGTATTTATGGCAGAAGGTTGCTTAAAGCAAGGTGAAAGTAAAACAGAACGCTCCTATAGTAGCTTTAAGCAACCACCTGTCATAAATACCAGCTAATTAACACAATTTAGTGGCCGTTATAGAGAGGTTTTACTGTATGCTAATTGGTTGGTATTTAGAGCAGGTGGCTGCTCAAAGCAAGGTAAAAGTAAAACAATGCCCCAAAAGGAGCGTTCTGTTTTACTTTAACCCTTTCCCTCATATTGACGACTTTTGACGACTCTGTAAAATTCACTCTGAAACCATTGTGATAAACAATGGTTTCAAACTACAAAATTCTAAAATTTTCCTTTTCTCTAGGTGATGCTCCTTTTGATTTATTCAAAGAGGTTGTACCTAAAAATAGCCTATGACGTAATGGGTTAAACAGCCACCTGCCTTTAAACACAAAATACTTGATTTAATTTAGTGTTCGTTATAGAGATGTTTTACTGTATTTGAAATATGATAACGATGAAGACATAACATAGAAATGAAACAATTTAATTGCAAAACTGGTTAAAATGTCGGAATTTGACTATTGACATGCATGATGTGAAACACAGAAGTAAAAATTACCATAGTCTGTTAGATCAGACATCTTTTCGAGAATTGCAAAATGTTTATTGCGAAACTGGTTGTGATGAAAGACAGTGACAAAATTAGTATTGCAATTATGTGCCAACCAGTTTCGCAATAAGACCCAGACTTGCAATACACATTTCTACATTGGAGAAATGAGGTATTCGTGCATTGCGAAACCAGTTTTACGCATTACGAAACCAACCATATATCGTGTGTTTGAACGTTGGGGACTGACAGAGTATAGTTGCAACCACTTTTGCAATAAATGTATTGCGAAACTGGTTGGGATGTAAAAAGTACAAATTCGTAATGCAATTACTTGACAACCAGTTTTGCAATAAAAACTAGAATTGCAATAAAAGTTTCTAGGTGAAAGAAAAGAGTAGCTGTTGCATTTCGGGCAGTTGCTAATAGTTGCAAACGTCTTAACACAGCCATTTATCAGTGTTTTATCTTTCTGAACACTGGCTGGATTGATAGACTAGTCGATTGTATGAATCTTTGTTTCGAAGGCAAACATCTTTTTTAAGCTAATTCGGATAATTGGGAAGGCTAATAGGCTTATCAGCCAACTGTGAAATTGTCCCCCAAATCCACCCTGTTCTGAATTTATATATTTCAAATTTGACAGGAATGATAACAATGAAGACATAACATAGACTTTGTCGAAGTATGTGCAGACAGAGCCATTGTTGAGAAATGAAACAATTTTATTGCAAATATTTCTCTGCAATCACTGCTGTGGAGGGCACTGCTTGCACAATCAACAAGTATATAGTGCAGAACCTGAGGAGACAGCTCCAGCTGTCTCATTTGCATCTTCACTATTTACAGGTACGTATATTGAAGTGAACAGCAAGAGAAATGTTAAAACAATATTCAGAGCCTAATTAGGTGTTTAATGATAAAAGCAATTAACTCTTTTGGCGCCAAATTTAAAAGTGTCGTCTGGAACAATCCAGCCAGTTTGGCAAATGGAACGATTTTAGCTTGCCCGTTTCCTTTTGAGTATGATTCGGAAAGGCGGCTCCTTGAAAATTTCGAGGCTTCGTGAATTTTACTCCAGGTAGAACCTAAAACACGGACTCGGCACAACCCAAAATCTATAATCAATTTGCTCCAAACAAACGGTGCTATTCTTAATAATAACACTCCTTATTTCATTACCAACAATGTCTCATTGCACAGCCTTCGACACATACTACGTACTGTCTGTACTATTATAAAAAATCCTGTCATTAAATTCCAAACATTTAAGTTCGAAAAAGGATGCTCTCTGGACATTTTCGTATATTGCTGATAAGCCAATTTAGGCTTCTATATCCGAATTAGCTTTAAAAAGATGTTTGCAACTACCTGCGAAACAAACAGTCATATAAGCGAACAGTCTTTAAATCAAGCCAGTTTTCAAACAGAAATCTGATAAATGGTAGGTGTCCTACTTTACTGATAAGCACATTTGGGCTTTGTTAACACCCGGGTATGTCCTATTAAGATGTTTGCAACTACTAGCAACTACCCGAAATGCAACAGTAACTATTTCTTTCATCCAGAAAATTTTATTGCAAAAGTGGTTTTTATTGCTAAACTGGTTGTCAATACGAGTTTAAACATTTTTTACATCCCAACCAGTTTCACAATATATTTATTGCAAAACTGGTTGTGACCACTCTGTCAAAGTATTCAATCATAGAAACAGTTGATATATGGTTGGTTTCGTAATTCGCTCATAAGTCCATTTTGGCTTTGTATTCGAGTGTGACCTATCAATAAATATGGAAAAATAGTCAAACAGGGAGAGCCACATACGAAATGACAAGATGACCTATCAAGATGTTCGCATTTATAAGAACTGCCATCAATGATCGAAAAAGTGATTTCTTCAATGCAAAAATTTATTGCAATTCTGAGTTTTATTGCGAAACTGGTTGGCACTTCATTTCAATACAAGTTGTGTCACATTTTACATCCCAACCAGTTTCGCAATAAACATTTTGCAATTCTTGAAAAGGTGTCTGATCTAACAGACTATAGCAAATGTTACATATATTTTGTGTTTCACACCATGCATGTCAATAGTCAAACTTCGATATCCCAACCAGTTTCGAAATAAAGTTGTTTCATTTCTCAACAATGTCTCTGACTGCACAGACTTCGAAAAATTAGGTCTTCATTGTTATAATTCCTGTCAAATTTCAAATATATAAGTTCAAAACATGGTGTTGTTTTGGCAAGTTCATAATTGACTGATAAGCCTATTAAGCTTCCATATTATCAGAATTAGCTTTAGAAAGTTGATTGCATCCCAACCAGTTTTCGCAATAAACATTTTGCAATTCTTGAAAAGGTGTCTCATCTAGCAGAATATGGCACATTGGTCTTCATTGTTATCATTCCTGTCAAGTTTTAATTATATAAATTCTGAAGGGAGGTGATCCCCCGAAAGCAAAAATTGCAACACAAAAAGAGAAAATTGCAGACTCGTTTTTATTGAGTCTGTTCATGAGCAGTAATTGAAAGTGCGACACTGCTCACGCCCCTAGCGCCGGCTTAAGCTGTATCCAATTTTCAGAACAAGAGGTACTGAAATTCATGATCCCGAAGGATCAGAAGGTATAACAACACTGATAATGAAATACGGGGCGACGTTTTAGTTCAGAACAGTGTGTTGTTTTGGCAAATTCATAGTTGGCTGATAAGCCTATTAGGCTTCCATTTTATTCGAATTAGCCTTAAAAAGTTGATTCCAACTACCTTCGAAACAATCATATAATCGACTAGTGTATAAACCCAGGCAGTGTTCATACAGAGAAAACACTGATAAATGGTTGTTTTCCTTATTTACTGATTAGCCCATATGGGCTTTGTTTTAATCGGGGTATGTCCTGTAAAGATGTTTGCAACTACTAGCAACTACCCGAAATGCAACGGTAACTTAATTCTTAAATCTAGAAAAAAATATTTGCAATTCTGGTTTTTATTGCAAAACTGGTTGTCAGGTAATTGCAATACGAGTATGGGCCCATTTTACATCCCAACCAGTTTCGCAATAAATTTATTGCAATTCTGGTTTTTATTGCAAAAGTGGTTGTAACGTGGCTATACAGGAAACATACGATAAATACAACTAAACCTTTCGGCGCTAAACCTTGGGTCGTTTGTTTCGAGTTTCAGAGCAGACTTTCCTTCGATTTCTTTTCAGAAACATTTGTTTCAAACTCTTTTGATCCTGGTGATATTCGGTGTCTCATCTGGGCTCAAACTGTTTGCCAAGAAATTCTCCCATTATAGCAGGCCCTATAAGTCGCTTACCGGTGACTGTGAAGCCGTAAGAGTTAAACTTGCTTTTGTTTGTCATGTGTCTTTGTACTTGTGCTTTTGTTCATGTGTGGAATGTTTATCTCTAGTCCTTGTGCGTTTGTTGGTGTTTTCTGTGTTCATCTTGTGTATGTGCGTTTTGATATGTAGTTGTGTGTGTATGTGTGTGTATGTGAGTGTGTGTCATGCTATCTATCGATGTTTAGGTGGTGGTTGCGTCTTGTATGTGGTATGTGGTTTTGCCTGCTTGACTGTACTACTTTTCCATTGTCTACAGGGATCACTTAAAACAATGGAGTTGTATTTGTCTGAGACAGGTGGTAATTTAATGCAGGTCCAAAAATTTGCAGCAGAAAGGTAGCATAGGAATTTTCTGTACTACACATACTGTTAAAGACATCCATGTGTGTTGGCTTAAGAGAATTGCCACTGTACGGAGAAGAAATAACAAATACTGGTAGTCCTTTATGTACAGTTGAACTTCGATAACTCGAACTTCAAGGGACCATACAAATTAGTTCGAGATAACAGAAGTTCGAGTCATCCGATTTCTAATTTGAACAATTTCTCAGGGTCACAGCTTAATACAGGTCTAAAGTAATGCTGAAAGCTCCTATAGGAGCTTTCAGCTTTACTTTAGGCATGTATTAAGCTGTCACATGTGTTTCTAGATATCTGTAGAGATACATTATTAGAGTAATTATGTATTGTAAGTTTTGGAAGGACTGAACTTTTTGTTCGAGTTATTCCGAAGTTAGAGTTATCCGAGTTCAAGATATCGAAGTTCAACTGTATTTATAGTGAATACCCCAAACAATTTGCTGGATAATATTAAATTGAGAACTATTTGTATATATATCCACTGAAACTGTTGTACATTCAAATATAGTCACATCAATTGTTAAATAGTATTACATAGATGGTATTGAGTATTTCACTTCGTCTTCGATGGCTTCGATAGCTTCTACGGATCTGTAATAAAACAGAAATTGATATTTACATTGTGCCGTTTGATGTATATTTAGGGACGTCCAAACGAGAACAAATACATGCTGTTTGATCACGTTTTTATACTGACGGTTCTAAAACAATTCTGGTTATTTGGTGGTTTGGGCGTCAAACTGTCGTTTCGGCGTGATATATTTAGTTAGGAAAATGATATAAGGACCTAGCTTTGTTGAGCTATCTTATGAAGAAAGGTAAGGAGTGCATCTGGGGTATGTCGTAAGCCAAGCGTATAGTGGTATCTTAAATGAGGAAAAGATATAAGGACCAAACTCGGTGTACATATAGATTACTGGAAAAAAATGATGAGATTGCTTTGTGTGTGTATGTGTGTATATGAGTGTGTGTGTGTGTGTGTGTGTGCGTGTGCGTGTGCGTGCGTGTGCGCGCGTGCGTGCGTGCGTGCGTGCGTGCGTGTTTTTGTTTGTTTGTGTGTGTGTGTGTGTGTGTGTGTTTTTGATGAAATAATTCCATTAAAAAGCGTCTGAAGGGTTAGCTTTATTCAATGTCATTTTATTTTAAAGTTATGACCAATGAACTTTGTGCGTTCGTTGCTTTGTACGTTGGTCAACCTTTTGGCTTGTCTGTTGTTTTCTGGAAAAGTATTAAAATGATATTAATGAAACTTCACACAAATGTTTCTTTTGGGTAAATGGTAGGAATCAAAACATCAAGAAAGGCTTATCTAAGTTAACGATATCTAATTATTGAGAAGTTTCATTGAAGGCTTTTATGACATCTTTTTGTGATCGCGGGTTCGAACGTAACATGAAACATGTCTCGTAGCAGTACAAAAACAAAACGACGAACAGCGTTGCACAATTCGTACCCATAGGAACACCAATCACCTGACGGTATATAGCATTCCCATAACGTAGGAATATGTTATCCAGAAGAAAGTTTAGTGATTCGCAAACTTCTGAGCAAGCCCAATTGGTGTAATATTTCATTGGCTCATCAGAAATGATGTTTTTAATCGGGCAAATGTTTTCTGGATTAAATTAGTAAGTATATCTTTAATTAAATCACGAGGAAGGGTTGTGTACACAGTAGTAAAAATCGTATGGCTTACAGTGGATGCAAGAAACCTTTTGTTCTTAATTTTGTTTAATACTTAGACTGAAGAGCTTTTAATTGACTAGAAGAGAGTTATTCCAGAATTTTCATAAGTCTTATCGCAATAGAATTTTACATGTTCTTTTATCTTCGTTAAACAAAGAAGTCAAAAGTATAGACAATTTTGTAGTTACAGTAGAGCTTAGAATTTGCAATGAAACGCGCTTTATATGGGTTTTGTGTAGTTTTGGCTCCAAGTTTTTCATAATTTTTGACATGGTCTTTTCGTCAGTAGTAACTAAAATGTATGACTTGGTATAATATTACGGTAATAATTTCCTGCTTCAGTGCATCGATATAATATAATCGTCAAATAATAATGATATTATTCGATGATTTATCAACAGGAACAAAGACATATTATGAATGAAAAGTTGTTTATCAGTTATTGATCGGAAACCATTCGATCTACCGACCGACCAACAGACCAACTGACAGACCAACTTATTCCATCTTCCCCCTATTGCATGTTTGTTTTGTCTTTGTGCGTCTCTTGTTGTTTTTATAGTTATGTACATTTGCTGTTTCCTTGTGTTGCTGTTCGGGCGACTGTTTGTTCTGTATGTGGTGTTTCCTGCATGACTTTGTACTTTTGTGCAGAAGCAATTTTTCTCCCATTTTTTCAATAGGGGGTATAAAAAGGTTTTCAGTTATGACTTTAGTTATAAGATATGAAGTGCTAACTTAGTACACATATAGAATACATGAGAGGAAGGCTGTATTTTGGGGATTTGGGATAAAAGTACAAATTTGAGTCATGCAGGAAACACCACATACAGAACAAACAGCCACCCGAACAGCAACGCAAGAAACACAGCAAATGTACATAACTATAAAAAAACAAAGAGACGCACAAAGACAAAACAAACATACAATAGGGGAAGATGGAAGTGCCGCCTTGAAACGGTTATTGACAAAAGTCACCGGGGGGGGGGGGGGGGGTAAACCGGTTTAGGGGCGCCCAGCCTCACACTTATTCCATCCCCACTCTAAAATACAGTGTAAATAACGTTAACCCCCCCTCCGACTAATCTACAACAAACCCGATGGCAAATAAGTGGTAAAGTGTATGTAAAACGAAAACATTTGAGTGAAACAAACTTTATCCACCTATCGCAAAGTTTGCCAAATAGTAAATCGGTTTCGAGTTAAAAATGATCTGTATGAATAGCTTACATTGAGACAAATATTCGGAATGCGTGTGGTTGGAATGTCAAGGTCAACACCACTCTCACAAAACAGTAGAAAAATATTTATGAATAATATCTTTAGCTATGAAAGATATTGTGATTAAATAGTTATGGTGTATAGATACATTTGTAGCTTGGATTTATATTGAGTTTATAAACTGTCTGTGTACAAGGACCATGTTTAGAATTAAAATGAATGTATGAGTCATACAGAAAACACCATATACAAAACACCAGCCGCTTGTTTATGTCTATCATAAGACACACAGAGACGCACAAAGACATAACAAACAAAACCAGGGAGAAGATTGAAGTACCGCCTTGGAACGGTCAGTGACAAGTGTCACTGGGGTTTTAAACCGGTTTAGGGGCGCCCAACCTAATACTTATTCCATCCTCATCCTAAAGATAGTGTAAATAAACAGAACTTCTCATCGACTAATATACAACAACCGCTATGGCAAATACAGTGGTAAATTACATGTAAAACGAAAACATATTCATGTAAAACAAACTGGATCCACCTATTGCAAACATTCTGAAAGTAGGAGATCCTTCGAAAGCAAAAGCAACAATTACACCGGGAGCCAGTAAGGGTTACCGTGTACCCCCGTCTGACTTCTTTTCATGGCTACCAGGGTGTTTGGTAGGGTCTGCTTAATGCAAATCAAAATTGTACCCATGAAAAAATTCATTCCTGCTATGGGTATTTCTACCGTTTCCATGGAAACCAGTGGTCTACACAACGACGGTGGGTAACGGCTATAATGTAGTATATCTATGCTATTTGGGGCACCAAGAGTTTGAAACTGGTGCCAAACTAAAGGTAAGACATTGGTCCTTAATTAGGAATATGTTTTATTAATTACCTCACCCTCATTTACATAATCATGAATATTAATGAGAAACCCGAAAATGAAGGAAAAAACGACTAGAATATTGTGAAAACTAGATCTGAAATCATCTGTGATGCTCCAAATACACCCAAATATGTTTCTATACATAAAACACCCCAAAGGAGAGTATTATTTAAAAGAAAATCGTGTCTCTATGGCTTATTAGCATTTTTATTGCGTTTTTGAGTACCCATAGCAGAGATACGTCCGTACAGCGTGAGCGCATAGAGAAGATCGATCATTATATCTCCAGCTTTCGAGAGCTGGTAGCCAACAGCATCAAATTATTACTTTACATAAAATAAATACACTGGTCTTTGATTTAAAATGTATTTTTGTTAATAAGTTCATTAGCATATTCATGAATATTAATGAGAAACCCCCTTAAATTAGAGAAAAAGACAGGGAAATGGTGAAAACTAGATCTGAAATCACCTGTGTTGCTCCAAATGCATAGAGATATGTTCTTAGGCATAACGCCAACTCATCGAGAGTAATCTAGCTGGTGCTACAGTAAAACCTCTCTATAACGGTCACTAAATTACATCGAGTATTTTGTGTTTTGCCTTTTGATTTGCATTCAGCAGACCCTACCAAACACCCTGGTAGCCATGAAAAACGCCAGACGGGGGTGCACGGTAACTCTTTCTGGCCCCCGGAGTAAATGCAAACAGAAAAATCTGCAGACTCGGTTTTAAACTAAGAAACTGGATAAGCTTACCAGACTCATGCATTACCTTTTCCCCGTCGTGCTCTTAACGGATTCCCTGCAGTTGCTCTGACTTCAGC
This sequence comes from Azorinus chamasolen, assembly GCA_963576725.1. NCBI lineage: Eukaryota > Metazoa > Mollusca > Bivalvia > Cardiida > Solecurtidae > Azorinus > Azorinus chamasolen. The sequence goes on along the minus strand of OY755243.1, from coordinate 26,868,771 downwards.
AAAGTAATTGAGTACATATTTGTCACAGTTGTTATGCCACGTTTTACATATTGTCATGTGTTTACCGTATTCTATGTTGTGGGAAAGTCCACTTATTTATACTATTTGTTACGCTAGGGTGACTTTGAGATAAGTGTGAAGTTAGGACGTCCGTAAACCGGTTTAAACCCCCAGTGCTGATTTTGCCACTGACCGTTCAAAGGCGGTACTCTGTTTTGGAGGAGAAATCCCCAACAATATGCACATCTACATATTGTGTCCTTGCTATATGCAAGGTTTGATGAAAATCTGTTGAGCAGTTTCAGAGGAGTTCCGCCCGCCCGAACGCCCACCCACCCATCTGCCCATCCAACGGCCCACTCGCCGTACATCACCATTTCAATAACCGGATTTTCCGTGCAAACCCGGTTAATAAAACAATTTCACATCGTTCTGTAGAATTCACTTCATTTTTCTATTTGGTCTGCGATAATTTCCTGTGTCGTACTTGAGCACACAAGTCAAAGGTCGTGGTCATGATGCTATTTTCTGTACAAAACATCATGTGTAGAAATTTGACAGCTAATCGATCACGGAAATTAATTCATATAAGAATATAATAGGATTTTCGATGTATACAGCGTTTATGCAAACTTTTTGTGTCAGTTGTATATTGCTATGAGTAAAGTGTGGCATCCGACAAAGGTCTATGTACACAATGCGTAAGTCCAAACTGTTGACGGAGGCCATGCTTGTCTCGTTTCATTTTACTACACTTGTCAACCGTGGATAAATCGGTCGGCTGAGTGTTGCAATAGTGTTGAGCAAACGAAATTGTATAGTTAAACGTGGGATTATTCTGGTTTTATAAACTATCTATGTACACAAGTATTTTTAGAATTAACCATTGTAACGTATTGTAAATCATCCATACTGTTATCGTCGTCAGTTTCACTGGTTGCTGCATCGTCTTCACTGGAGCTACTGTCAGTGCTGTTACTTTCCCAGTTGAAACCCCTCTTCATACGGCCTGAATAGAAATAAAACACAATACACATCGTTCTATAGAATTCACTTCATTTTTCTATTTGCTCTGCGATAATTTCCTGTGTCGTTCTTGAGCACACAAATCATATAATGATGCTATTTTCTGTACAAAACCTCATGTATAGAATTTGACAGCTAATCGATCGCGGAAACTAATTCATTTAAGAATATAATAGGACTTTCGATGTATACAGGGTTCATGCATACTATTTTTGTGTCAGCTGTATATTGTTACGAGTAAAGTGTAGAATCCGACAAAGGTCTATGTACACTGTTGACGGAGACCATGCTTGTCTCGTTTCATTTTACTACACGTGTCAACCGTGGATAGATCGGTTGGCTGAGTGTTGTAGTAGAGTGTTGAGTAAACGAAATATTTTATTCACACTAGGCAGCTCATATGATTACTTAGATATAAGACAATCCTCACAAAATCACATTGTAAGGTCAAACACGGGGTTATTCTGATGTTTTAACTACCTATGTAAGAAATAAAAATCCAATACACAGCGTTCTACGGATTTCACGTCGATTTGCGATTTGCTTTGCGACTTTTTCGCTGTGTCGTTCTTAAGCAGAAATAAAAATATATAGTTAAACGTGGGGTTATTCTTATTTTATAAACTATCTATGTACACAAGTATTTTTAGAATTAACAATTGCAAAAATGCGCATCTGATCTGGGACTTCACTTTTTGTCTGAAACTCTATTTCCATATATATGCTTTGTTCTATGAATTTTGCATTTATTTTATCTAATTTCCCTATTTTACCAAATTATCTAAAAAATGGTTTGCAGACGACAATTAGAAATTTGGCGCCGTACAGGTAACGAAGTAAAGTGACCCCCCATAGAATACTGACCCCCGGTCACTATTCTTCAGAAAAAGCGACCCCCTTTCTGAAAAATATCGACTCCCCTCTGAAAAATAGCGACCCCCTCCACGATATCTATAAAAATATTGACCCCCGCCCCAACTATTACTAACAAATTAGTTACCATTGCAAATAACCTAATATTGTTGCGGCTGCAGTTTTGTTGTTGTTGTTGTTGCTGCAGCATCGGGTGGGTGGGTATGTGTGTGTGTGGTGTGTGGTAGCGTGGGGGGGGGGGGGGGGGGGGGGGAGTTAAACGGAATTTAACGGAAACACTTTATTATTTAGATACTGTCAATATTTTGAAAAATGTTGACACTAGCAGAAAAGTGACAGAGGGTGTGAAAGAAGTAGTTGTATTAGTAGAAGTAGTGGTAATATAACTTATTTCAAGGGGATATTTACAATGTATTTTGAGTATAACAACCTTTTCTGTGCGATCTAATAAATGGTTCTATACTTCTAACAGCGACCGACCTTACTTGTCAAATCATGTTTTTAAATCTTTACAGTAAGTAAACTCTTCTTTTTATAAAGGCAAATACTACTACTTGTGTATTTTATTTTGTACCCTTGAGTAATAATTCGCAATATAAACGAACACAAATGCAAATTAAGTTCAATTGAATATACATTTTGTAAAAGGATAAAAGTTGACGATTAATCTCAGTATGATTGGCAAACTGTTTTGAAACTCAACAGGTGCTGATATTTTCGATGTCATACATTTGACTTACTAGACAGCCACAAATAGGTGACGAACACACAAGGAAAACTATCTTCTCTAGGTTATGTTATGAATAGAATATAAGACTCGTGTTCGTGATTTATTGGATCTATTAAACTCGTCCTTTTAGACAAAAATAAACACGCACCAAATCCTTGATGTGTGGTTTTCTACAAAGCTCGTTTAAAATAGAAGTAAAAACATTATGAACAACTAATCTAATGTTTATTATCTGCAGAGGAAAATGGCCCGTTGCAAATGTACACACTATATTTCTATGGTATATGTCACACGTGCTTGGACCTTTTATATAAGAAAATCAACAGCATCTCTTCGACAATAATTGACAAAATTCTCTATAAATGGAATTGTATTCCGATGTTGTGTAGGGGTGTGTGAATGTGTGGGTGCGTGCGGAAGGATGTTTATTTATAAGTGATTGTGTACGTGCATGTGCGTGTGTGTGTGCATGCGCGCGCGTGTGCGTGCCTGCTTGCGTGAGTGTGTGTGATATTCTGTACGAACAATGATTACAAGTCGTATTACTTGGCGTCCATTGCGCGCATTGGTCATGATATATTAAACGGGGCTCAAAATGATATTACTAGGGGTCACACATCTGTAACAATTATGACCAAGGTTAATTTTTTTTTTCGAAATACGTGAAACCCTTTCTGTAAAGTATACATGAGGCAAATTAAAGTTACTGGTGTTGTTCAAAATATCACGAAGGTGGGCCAAAGCATTATTACCGGGGATCACTATTGTTTAAAAAATACTGACCGGGGTTCGATATTCTTCAGAAAAAATGGCATCCATCCTTTCTACAACATACTTGAGTTCAATTAGCATTGGGCGCATTGGTCATTATATAATATACGGGGCTAAAAATACTCTATGAAAGGGGGTCACTACATCTGTAAGAATTATAACCAAGGTTAAATATTTTTCGAGTTAAATTATACTGGAGATAGATTTGAGTTTCAGGGAGTTGTTTAACATATCATGAATATGTGTCAAAGCACTATGACCGGGGTCGCTATTTTTAAAAAAATACTGACCGGGGGTCAGTATTCTTCAGAAAATGTGACCCCCTATGTACAAAATGCTTGGGTTCAATTAACATTGTGTGTATTAGTATAGTATAATAAACACGGTCAAAATGCAATGACTGGGGTCACTACATCTACAAGAATTATGACAAAGGAAAAGGTATTGTTCGATTAACGTGAACCCCCTTTTTACAAAATAAATAAATACTAGAGTTGTTTAACATATCATCAACGTGAATCATAGAGTTAATATCGGGTTCGCTATTTTTGACAATATACTGGCCGGGGTCGATATTCTTCAGAAAATATGACCCACTATGTACAAAATACTTATTGGTCACTACATCTGTAAGAATTATGACCAAGGTTAAATAAAAATCGAGTAAAGTTGAACCCTTTCTTAAATTATACTGGAGGTAGATTAAATGAAAAAGTAGTAAAGTCAAGCAGGAAAAGTCACACACATAAGTTCGCGGGAGCTGTTCAACATATCATGAACGTGTGTCAAAGCACAGTGACCGGGGGTCACTATTTTTTTTTTAAAAAAAATACTGACCGTGGGGGGGGGGGGTTCGATATTCTTCAGACAATGTGACCCCCTATGTACAAAATACTTTGGCTCAAGTTGCATGGCGCGCATTAGCCACGATATGATAAACAGTGCTGAACTTGCTATGACCGGGGGTCACTTCATCTGTAAGAATTATGACTAAGGTTAAATAGTTTACGAGTAAAGTTAATCCCTTCCTTTAAATTAAACTGGGGGTATGTTGCAACCTGAATTGTAATAACAACCGGAATTGTAATAAAATTTATTACAAAACTGGTTATGATGCGAAAACGTTATTACAATTGGTGGTCAACCTGAATTGTAATAACAACCTGAAGTGTAATAAAAAAAATTGTGTCTGTATTTGTGTGTCTATGTGAGTATGAATGTGCGCACGTGCTAGTATGTTGATAGTATGTGTATGCGTGTAGTTTGTATGGGAGGGGCGCATGCGTGTGCGCGCATGTGTACATGTATGAAGTAATACATCAGATATTCTAGATGATAGTACAACGACTTAGAAATTTTTATTACAAAACTGGTAATGATGCGAAAACATTATTACAATTGGTGGTCAACCTGAATTGTAATAACAACCTGAAGTGTAATAAAATAATTTTGTGTCTGTATTTGTGTGTCTATGTGAGTATGAATGTGCGCACGTGCTAGTATGTTGATAGTATGTGTATGCGTGTAGTTTGTATGGGGGGGGGGGGCGCATGCGTGTGCGCGCATGTGTACATGTATGAAGTAATACATCAGATATTCTAGATGATAGTACAACGACTTAGAAATTTTTATTACAAAACTGGTTATGATGCGAAAACATTATTACAATTGGTGGTCAACCTGAATTGTAATAATAACCTGAAGTGTAATAAAATAATTTTGTGCCTGTATTTGTGTGTCTGTGTGTATGAATGTGCGCAAGTGCTAGTGTGTGTATGCGTGTAGTGTGTAAGTAAGGGACGCATACCTGTGCACGCATGTGTACATGTATGAAGTAATACATGTGTTATTCTAGATGATAGTACAACGACTTAGAAATTTTATTACAAAACTGGTTATGTTGCGCAAACATTATTACAATTGGTGGTCAACCTGGATTGTAATAACAACCTGAAGTGTAATAAAATATTTTTGTGTCTGTATTTGTGTATCTGTGTGTGTATGAATGTGCGCAAGTGCTAGTATGTGTATGCGTGTAGTGTGTAGGTGATGGGCGCATGCGTGTGCGCGCATGTGTACATGTATGAAGTAATACAAGAGTTATTCTAGATGATAGTACAACGACTTAGAATTTTTTATTACAAAACTGGTTATCATGCGAAAACATTATTACAATTGGTGGTCAACCTGAATTGTAATAACAACCTGAAGTGTAATAAAATAATTTTGTGTCTGTATTTGTGTGTCTGTGTGTGTATGAATGTGCGCAAGTGCTAGTATGTGTATGCGTGTAGTGTGTAGGTGATGTGCGCAAGCGTGTGCATGCATGTGTACATGTATGAAGTAATGCATGAGTTATTCTAAATGATACTACAACGACTTAGAAATTTTTATTACAAAACTGGTTATGATGCGAAAACATTATTACAATTGGTGGTCAACCTGAATTGTAATAACAAGCTGAAGTGTAATACAATAATTTTGTGTCTGTATTTGTGTATCTGTGTGTTTATGAATGTGCGCAAGTGCTGGTATAATGTGTAGGTGATGAGCGCATGCGTGTGCGCGTATGTGTACATGTATGAAGTAATACATGAGTTATTCTAGATGATAGTACAACGACTTAGAATTTTTTATTACAAAACTGGTTTTGATGCGAAAACATTATTACAATTGGTGGTCAACCTGAATTGTAATAACAACCTGAAGTGTAATAAAATAATTTTGTGTCTGTATTTGTGTATATGTGTGTGTGTGCGTATGAATGTGCGCACGTGCGGGTATGTGTATGCGTGTAGTTTGTAGGAGAGAGGCGCATGCGTGTGTGCGCATGCGTACATGTATGAAGTAATACATGAGTTATTCTAGATGATAGTACAACGACTTAGTAATATTTATTACAAAACTGGTTATGATGCGAAAACATTATTACAATCGATGGTCAACCTGAATTGTAATAATAACCTGAATTGTAATTAAATAATTTTGTATTTGTATTTTTCTGTGTATGTATGTGCGCACGTGTTTGTATGTGTATGCGTGTAGGTTGTAGGGGGGGGGGGCGCAAGCGTGTGTGCACATGTGTACATGTATGAAGTAGTACATGAGTTATTCTAGATGATAATATAAAGACTTAGAAATATTTATTTCAAAACTGATTTAGCAGCGACAATAGTATTACAATTGTAATAAAATGTTTTGTGTCTGTATATGTGTGTCTGTTGTGTGTATGACTGTTGGCTTTTGATGGGGGACTTGCGCATGTGTATGTTTGAAGTAGATCTAATACATAAATAATTCTAGATGATAGTAAACAGATTGTATTAGACAAATTAATTATAAATCCAGTTAAGTTTCGAAAATATTACTACAAATGGTTGTAAACTTGAATTGATACAACAACTTGAATTGTAATAAAAAGGTTTTCTTTGTGTGTGTTTTTGTGTGGGATGGCTTTAGCGTATGTCTACATGAATGAACTAACACACAAATTATTCCAGATGATAGTATACAGACAGTAGTAGAATACGATTTTTCGATGGTATTGATAAATTGAAGAGGAAATTTGATAGACAATATATCTTATAATATACCCAGAGTTTCTTACAGTTCCGGTTGACTAAGTGATGTAAACGATTTTTGCAGAACTTTTAACGAAATGTATTACAAACCTGGTTAAGATGCGAACATATTATTACAATTGGTGGCCAACTTGAATTGTAATGATAACAAATTGTGTGCGTGCGTTCCTGCGTGCGTGTGTGCGTGTGTATGTGCGTGTGTTTGTATGTGTCTGTCTGTGTGTGTGGCTGTCTGTCTGTATGCATGTCTGTCTTCGTATGTGTGTGTGTGTGTGTGTGTGTGTGTGTGTGTGTGTGTGTGTGTGTGTGTGTGTGTGTGTGTGTGTGTGTGTGTGTGTGTGTGTGTGTGTGTGTGTGTGTGTGTGTGTGTGTGTGTGTGCGTGCGTGCATGCGTGTGTGTGTGGTATCACGCATTATGAAAATGTTCTGAGTGGAGGGCTTTCCTCAAACTGTTTTGGAAACTATAGAAGAGTTTTATTGTATGTAAATTCTTCCTATTTTATCAACATCACTGACAAACTGTATTCCAATATTATATATTGATTGTAGCACATTTATAAGAATAAGAGTTTATGTACTGCAATAATAATTGATGTATTACTTCACATATTACACACAGTAATGTTTTCGCATCATAACCAGTTTTGTAATAAATATATCTAAGTCTTTGTACTGTCATCTAGAATAACTCATGTATTACTTCATACATGCACACATGCGCGCAAGCGCATGCGCCCCTTCCCTACAAACCACACACATACACATACAAGCACTGCGCGCGCGCACACACACACATATACAGAGAGAAATACAGACACAAAATTATTTTATTACACTTCAGGTTGTTATTACATTTCAGGTTGACCACCAATTGTAATAGTGTTTTCGCATCATAACCAGTTTTGTAATAAACATTTCTAAGTCGTTGTACTATCATCTAGAATATCTGATGTATTACTTCATACATGTACACATGCGCGCACACGCATGCGCCCCTCCCATACAAACTACACGCATACACATACTATCAACATACTAGCACGTGCGCACATTCATACTCACATAGACACACAAATACAGACACAATATTTTTTATTACACTTCAGGTTGTTATTACAATTCAGGTTGACCACCAATTGTAATAACGTTTTCGCATCATAACCAGTTTTGTAATAAATTTTATTACAATTCCGGTTGTTATTACAATTCAGGTTGCAACAGAGGTAGATTAAGTTCGAGGGAACTGTTCAACATATCATGAACGGTTAAACGTGTGTCAAAGCACTATGTCCGGGGGTCGCTATTTTTTGAAAATACTGACCGGGGTCGATATTCTTCAAAAAATGTGACTCCCTATGTACAAAATACTTGGGTTCAATAAGCATTGCGCGATTCAGTCATGATATAATAAGCACGGCTGAAATTGCTATGACCAGGGGTCACTACAAATGTAAGAATTATGACCAATGTTAAATATTTTACAAGTAAAGTTAAACCCTTTCTTTAAATTATACTGGAGGTAGATTGAGTTCGCAGGAGCTGTTCAACATATAATAAACGTGTGTCAAAGCACTATGACTGGAGGTCGCTATATTTTGAAAAATAATGATGGGTGTCGATATTCCTCAGAATGTGACCCCCTATTTACAAAAAACCTGGGTTCAATTAGCATGGCGCGCATTAGCCATGATATAATAAACACGGCTGAAATTGCTATAACCGGAGGTCACTGCATCTTTTACCACTGTATTTGCCATCGCGGTTGTTGTAGATTAGTCGGAGAGGGGATTTATTTATTTACACTGTTTTTTCAGGGTGGGGATGGAATAAGTGTGAGATTGGGCACCCATAAACCCCCAGTGGTATTTGTCACTGACCGTTCCAAGGCGGTACTTCCATCTTCCCCCTATTGTTTGTTTCTGATGTCCGTGCGTCACTTTGTGTCTTTTATATTCATGTACATTTGCTGTTTGTCGTTTTGGTGCTGTTTGGGCGGTTGTGTGTTTTGTATGCGGTGTTTCCTGAATGCTTCATACATATACTTATATCATGAACGTCAAAGCACTATGGCCGGGGGTCGCTATTTTTAAAAAATACTGACCGGGGGTCGATATTCTTCAGGTAATGTGACCCCCTATGTACAAGATATAAAATAAAGTTTACGAGTAAAGTTAAACCCTTTCTTTAAATTATACTGGAGGTAGATTACGTTCGCGGGAACTGTTCAACATATCATAAACATGTGTCAAAGCACTATAACCGGGGTCGCTATTTTTTAAGAAATACTGATCGGGGGTTCGATATTCTTCAGAAAATGTGACCCCATATGTACAGAATACTTGGGTTCAATTAGTATTGCGCGCTTTAGTCATGATAGGATAAACACGACTGAAATTGCTATGACGGGGGTCACTAAATCTGTAAGAATTATGACAAAGGTTAAATAAATCGAGTAAAGTTAAACTCTTTCTTAAATTATACTGGAGGTAGATTAAGTTCGCAGGGAGTTGTTTAACATATCATGAACTTGTGTCAAAGAACTATGACCGGGGGTTGCTATTTTCTTTAAAAAATACTGACCGGGGGTCGATATTCTTCAGAAAATGTGACCCCCTATGAACAAAATACTTGGGTTCAATTAGTATTGCGCGCTTTAGTCAAGATAGGATAAACACGACTGAAATTGCTATGATTGGGTGTCACTACATCTGTAAGAATTATGACAAAGGTTAAATAAAATTGAATAAAGTTAAACTCTTTCTTAAATTATACTAGCAGTAGATTAAAAATTCTGAAGGGTGGTGATCCCCCGAAAGCAAAAATTGCAAAACAAAAAGAGAAAATTGCAGACTCGGTTTTATTGAATCTGTTCATGAGCAGTAATTGAAAGTGCAACACTGCTAAGTTCGCGGAGTTTTGTTTGCCTTGCGTCTCGTCTCTGTGCTTGTGGTTTGTTCATGTTGTGGAACGTTTGTCCCTGGTTCTTGTGTGTCTTTTGGTGTTTTCTGTGTTCATTTCGTGTGTGTGTGTGCGCGTTTGGGTGTGTGGTTGTGTGTGTGTGTGTGTCATGCTGTCTATCGGTGTTTTGGTGGCGGTTGCGTCTTGCATGTGGCTTTGCCTGCTTGACTTTACTACTTTTCCATTTATAAGCACAATAGTGTTGTTTGTGCAGTGTGGCGGCGGTGAAACGTCTCCCCGTACATCCAATCAATATTGTTTTCTTCCTCTTGCAGGAATTGCTCTACATTCAATGTGTTTCCTCATACCTTTACACCGTACTTTGCACTTCATGGTGGCTTCCGTACTCACCGACATATTGTGTGACTATTTTAATTTCCCTTTTAAGATTTGTGCCCTTTGCGTTTTCTCTAGTGTGACTTTACCTTATTTGTGTTTCTTCTTACTTTTTACCCATTCAATGTTTCACTATTCAATGTTTCATTCATATTCTTAGTCTTCTTTATTTTTGTCATAACCTCTGGTATGTTTTTTATTATTTTACACCACTTTTCGTTACATACGTATGTCGCTTTTTACAGAAGGGTGCTACAATTACTACACAAAATATGAATAGTCTCCCTAAACTCAAAATTAATAACTTAAACTTACACTCTGTGTCTTCCGTTCAGATTCCTCATAACCTGGCTAATTTCCAATCACTACAGCCGTCAGTTTGTATTAAACCTTTAAAATTGTCTTCTGCTTCATCTTTTCATGTTCCCTCTTCGGCTATTAGTAACATTTTTCATAATGGACCTAAAATCGTTTTGTCTCCTTTAAAGCAATCTATCATTCGTTATAGTAAAGTCCATCTAAATTCACATTATTTGAACAAATGACATAGGGTGTATCCAATAATTACTAAGTGCAATAGTAAGAGGTGTATGTGTTGCAATTTCATTTCTACTAGATCAACAATTAAATCTCTTGTTAATGGTAGAGTGTTTAGTGTGAAGATTAATTCTGATTTAGACTGAAACTCATCTAATATTATATATGTTCTTACATGAAATGCGCCACGTTGTGGCATTCAATATGTAGGTCAGACAGGACGTTCTTTAAAAACCAGGTTTCTTGAACACAGTTACCATTGCCGGATCAAAAAAGTACGCAATTTTCTTTACCAGCATTTTCGTCATACAGGACATTCTTTCAAATATGTTTCGGTTCAACCAGTAGAACAAATTTATTATGATTCTAAAACTACTGGTAGTTTAAAATCTAAAGCTCGTTTTATCACAGAGCTAGACTGGATAAAGAAATTACAAACACCTTTTCCTTTAGGCCTTAATGATAACATTTTCCAAAGCGGCAACATTTCTAAAGATCCAAGTATCGATATTTTCTCTATATTTTCTATTCGAAAACGTAAAAGTAGATCACATGGCAGACGTAGAAATGGTAATATTAAGCGTAAATTACGTCGTAATATGTCTATTCATGATTTACATACTATTCTAAAACAAACTGGTAAACATTCTATGTTATCTTGTTTATCGTCTTTACCCTTTTCCTGTCTTAAGTCAATAGACGAAGAGGCTGATAAAATCTATATGCGTACAGATCCGTTAATTAATACTGCCTCACTTATACAAAGTTACACACAGCATGTTCTTCGTCCACGTATTGATAAAGAATCTGAACATAAAAGACATTTTCTGAAACTTCAGTTCCTAAATAAAGGTATCGATTTTATTGATATTCAAAGTATATTTTGTGATAAGAATGTAATCGATGCTATTCCCAAATATTTCATCAACTCTGAATCACCTATCATCTGTTATAAATATAATAAACCTATTAGAAATGTTATTTTTAACTACAATAAAATTGTCTCTGACTTAAATATTGATGTTAATACCCCTATTTCTTGAGATTGTAGCATTTCTAGTTTTTGCTATAAACCAGTTGGTCATGTCATTACTGGTAATTTTGATATCATTAAGGATAAACGTCTCAGGACCCTCCTAACTAAAGGACCTAAATATAGATTACCTTCCCTTATTGATTTTGACGCTTGTCGAACTCATATTGCGGAAGCTATTCAAGAATTCTGCATCAAATGGTGTCGACGAGAACATGCTGATGTTAATGCCCTTTCGGATTGGAAGAAATGTATTTTCGATATTATTGATACGCGAATAACTTTTACAAATCAAATTACCATCTTTTACCACCTCGACCTAGAGTTACATTTCGCTACTTGAAGAAAAACATTTCTAATTTTCATTCAGATTATGTTCTTGTTAATGCTGACAAGGCATCAAACAATGTAATCATTATTTGAAGATTGTATTATGTTGATGTTTTAAAGAAGGAGCTAACTGATTCAAAAACTTATATAACAGTTCAAACACCTGAAAAAGATATAGTCTCGGAACATGTAAAAATGTGCAATAATTTTAAGTCTGGTCCTAACATAAAACAACATAAACTTTCTACTTTGTACTGGATTCCGAAACTACATAAAAACCCTTATAAGTCGCGTTTTATTGCCAACTCTAGCTGTTGTACCACTACTAAATTATCTATACTTTTGACGTCCTGTCTTACTACGATCAAAGAACATGTTAAACGCTACTGTGATAAAATATATGAAAATTCTGGTATTAATGTTTTTTGGTCCATAAAAAATTCAAATGATGTTTTAACAAAACTTGAAAATGAACAGTATAACATTTCTTTACTGAGCTCTTATGATTTCTCTACACTCTATACTACTCTACCTCACCATCTTATAAAGGATAAACTTATTAAATTAATAGAAAAAACCTTTGCCAGAGAAAACAAAATGTTCATTGCTTGTAATGTTCAACGTTCATTCTTTTCGAATTCAGAAGTTGAACATTACACAATGTGGACTTGCCTTGATGTTTGTAGATCTCTTACCTTTCTTTTAGATAATATATTTGTGCGTTATGGGGATACCATATATCGTCAAGTTGTTGGTATACCCATGGGTACAAATTGTGCCCCTCTTGTTGCAGATTTGTTTTTGTATTGCTACGAGAGGGATTTTATGCTTAGCTTAAAACCTGATACACAGACCGATATTGTTAATGCTTTTAATAAAACTTCAAGGTATTTAGACAATATTTTGAATTTAGATAATCCTTATTTTGATACTATGGTTTCTTCAATCTACCCAAAAGAACTGTCTTTAAACAAAGCGAATCAATCTGACATTAATGCTTCATTTTTAGATTTGAATCTTTCAATTACAAATGATAAAGTTTCGTCCAAAGTATACGATAAAAGAGAAGATTTTAATTTTAAAATTGTTAATTATCCTTTTCTAGATGGGGATGTGCCACGTTCTACATCTTATGGGGTTTATATTTCTCAACTTTGGGTGTGTGGTTGTGTGTGGTGTGTGTGTGTCATGCTGTCTATCGGTGTTTTGGTGGTGGTTGCGTATTGCATGTGGCTTTGCCTGCTTGACTTTACTACTTTTCCATTTATTAGATTTGCCCGAGCCTGTTCTTTGCTTGAAGATTTTAACAGACGTAATTTAGTTATAACTGATAAACTTCTTAAGCAAGGTTACAGATATCACAAACTTCGGAAAACCTTTTCTAAATTTTATTATCGAAATTTACCTCTCATTAGTAAATATAATTGCAATCTACGGACGTTACTGCGACAAGGCATTTCTCAACCAGAATTTTATGGGGATGTTATCTACAAACTTAGGAAAATTCGGGGTCATATCCATTTTCATGATTTGTTTATAAAACGCATTAAAACATTTAAAAAGAAAGGTTATGATCCTATTATATTGCAACACACTGCATGTTTGGTTATCGACCCTTTTACAGTCGGTAGCTACGCTTCCCTCTTTGCTTGCGCGATGACAGGCCGAGGGTAGTACTCTATGATGGTATACTCTTAAACTTGGATACAGGAGGAGCTTACCAGACTCATGTATTACTTTTTCCCTGTCGTGCCCTTAACGGCTTACCTGCAGGTGCTCTGACTTCAGCAAAGTCATTGAGTACATATTTGACGGATTGTCACAGTTATTATGCTATGTTTTACATGTTGTCCTGTGTTCACCGTCGTCTATGTTATGGGTAAGTCCAGCGGGGATACCTTTATTTACAATATTTGTAAAGCTAGGGTGACTTTGAGAGAAGTGTGAGGTTAGGACGTCCGTAAACCGGTTTAAACCCCCAGTGGTGTTTTTGCTGCTGACCGTGCCAAGGCGGTACTCTCTTTGTCACCCTTCCTTTTGTTTGCCTTGCGTCTCTGTGCTTGTGGTTTGTTCATGTTGTGGAACGTTTGTCCCTGGTTCTTGTGTGTCTTTTGGTGTTTTCTGTGTTCATTTCGTGTGTGTGTGTGTGCGCGTTTGGGTGTGGTGTGTGTGTGTGTGTGTGTGCCATGCTGTCTATCGGTGTTTTGGTGGTGGTTGCGTCTTGCATGTGGCTTTGCCTGCTTGACTTTACTACTTTTCCATATCATGAACGTGTGTCAAAGCACTATGACCGGGGGTCTCTATTTTTTAAAAAATACTGACCGGGGGTCGATATTCTTCAGAAAAGGTGACCCTCTATGTACAAAATACTTGGGTTCAATTAGTATTGCGCGCGTTAGTCATGATAGGTTAAACAGTGCTGAAATTGCTATGACCGGGTGTCACTACATCTGTAATATTTATGACTAAGGTTAGATAAAATCGAGTAAAGTTAAACTCTTTCTTAAATTATACTGGCGGTAGATTAAGTTCGCAGGGAGTTGTTCAACATATCATGAACGTGTGTCAAAGCACTATGACCTGGGGGTCGCTATGTTTTAAAAAATACTGACTGGGGGGTCGATATTCTTCAGAAAATGTGACCCCCTATGTACAAAATACTTGGGTTCAATTAACAAGGCGCGCATTAGCCATGATATGATAAACAGGGCTGACATTTTGCTATGACCGGGGGCACTACATCTGTAACAATTATGACCAAGGTTAAATAGTGTACGAGTAAAGTTAAACTCTTTCTTTAAATTATACAGGAGGTAGATTAAAGTCGCGGGAGCTGTACAACATATAATGAACGTGTGTCTGTCAAAGCACTATGACCGGGGGTCGCTATTTTTTAAAAAATACTGACCGGGGGTCGATATTCTTCAGAAAATGTGACCCCCTATGTACAAAATACTTGGGTTCAATAAGTATTGCGCGCTTTAGTCATGACAGATAGATAGGTAGATAGATAGTAGTAGTATAAGTAGTAGTAGTAGTATAGGTAGTAGTATAGGTAGTAGAAGTATAGGTAGTAGTAGTGTAGGTAGTAGTAGTAGGTAGTAGGAAGTAGGAATAGTAGTAGTAGCAGTTGTAGCAGCAGCAGCAGCGGCAGTAGTAAGTGGGTGGGTTTGTGGGTGGTTGGGTTTGTGCTTTGGTGAGTGGCTGGGTTTTGGGTGGGTGGGTGGGAGGGTTATTGTGTAGGTAGGTAGGTAGGTAGGTAGGTAATAGTAGGAGGAGGAGGAGTAGGAGTAGGAGGAGTAGTATGTGTAGTAGTGGGATTAATAGCAGCAGTAGTAGTAGTAGTAGTAGTGGCAGTAATTATAGTAGTAGTAGTAGTAGTAGTAGTAGTAGTAGTAGTAGTAATATTAGTAGTAGTAGTAGTAGTACTAGTAACGGTGATGGTGGTGGTAGACGAAGCAAACACAACAGCAACAACCAATATTATTTCCCACTTCGCTAAAATAATTCAAAAGGCATGATGTCGAACCCCTATGTTGCCTCACTTGGATGAGATTTATTTCAATTAATTTCAATAGGTGATAAATTACAAATGTTTTCAAAATATGGATATGATATATGGCATTGCACACAGCATTGACCATAAGAAAATCCACTGCCAAATGAAGTTTTTTTTTAGTTTTACAGTGACTGACACAGTATTCCGTCCACGAAATTTTAAGTTAGAACTTAGATTATAGAAATTTTAACAGCTATTTACGTCAGATAGAAGTCAATACAACATTTTACAATTTATTAAGTGATCTCTTTATATATGCATGCTGGTACATGTGCTCCTGCGTGCGCGTGAGTGCGTGCGTGAGTGTTGGTGTGCGTGCATGTATGCGAGTGTTTCTAAGTGTATGTGTAAGTATCGGTATATGTGCGTGCGTGCGTGCATATGTGTACTGGTATGTGTGCGTGCATGCGTGCGTGTGTGTAATTGTGTGTGTACATGCGTGTTGTGTGTGTGCGTGTGTGCGTGCGTGCGTGCGCAGGCGTGCGGGTGTACGTTTTGTTGAAACAAAGACAGGGAGTCACTATTCTATGGGGGTCACAAATCTTCGTAAGGGGTCAGTTTTCTTCGTGTGCAGGGGTCGTAATATTATGACCGGGGGGTCAAAATACTATGACCGGGGTGTCAATTTTTTTTAAAAAATACTGACCGGGGGGTCAGTATTCTATGGGGGTCACTTTACTTCGTTACACCTGTACCTGAGGGTTAAAGATGTCCCCCTTTCAACTTAAATCTTGAGATAAATCATTTTTGTTTTTAGGATAATTGTATTTTTCTAGTCTAACATAATATAGGCTTGAGAATTTTCATTATAATTATTTTCATTTGTATTTTATAAAATGTGGCTTGTATGTGAGTGTACCGTGACCTAAAATAATAAATAAATACATAAATGAACGAATAATAACAGAAAGAAGGAAAGAAGGAATGAATAGAAATGAATTGATAATGAAATTAATGTAAATTGAATAAGTAAAGAAAGAAAGACACTGAATAAATAAAGTGGTTTAATAGATAAATAAATAAATGAATAATAAATCAATCAATAAATCAAAATAAATAAACAATAACTCCATCCATCCATCCATCCATCCATCAATAAAATGAATAAATAATTAAATAATAAATGTTTTAAATAGTAAGCAGATGCTACATTATAATTTTTTAAAAAAAAAGATCAATATTCATGCTTATAGAACTTTTTAGTTGAGTCTGAGTTCGTTTTGAAGTTTTTGACTGGTCAGATTTGAGCTAAAAGCTCAAATCTGACCATTCAAAAGCTTGAGAACAAACTCAGACTCATCTGAAAAGCTGTATAAGCATGGACCCATGTTTGGGCATTAGTTTTAGCATAACCTCTAATGAGCTTCGTAATGGAACGTTCTTCATTCTCACTTGGTACCGCGTGACATTATTGTTCAAGAGAATTCCAGAAGAAGTTTGATACCATTGAGATACATCTAACATAATCATGTGTGATATCAACACCCTCGTCATGTGTATACTTGTCTTGTGTGGAAAGGTATCTCGACGATATTAAAATTCTACATAGTGACAAATGAGTATTACATTTGAGTACATAGCGTATGTTTAAAAGAAACATGTCAACACTTTCATCGCCATTGTCGCTATAATGCACCACGACAAACTGTGCAGTTCCAGATCAGACGCCGTCTGTTCAAGCAACAGTGACTTCTGAACCTATTTTACAAAATCGGATTCCAGACGATAAATAGAAATTTGGCAACGACATTAAAATAGATGTGTATCGTCGACCCATAAATCTCTCGAATAAGATGCAACGCATAGAGCTTGAAGTAAATTCTGTGCAACATACCATAACGGATAGTGCTATTCAAAGTTTCAAATATTGCTAGTTCTATATAGTGTAACAAAAAGATCGGATACATACAGTTACACATAGTACAAATATTGCCTGATTAACTCTTTTGGCGCCAAATTTAAAAGTGTCGTCTGCAATAATAATTTCATATTAAATATAATTCTAAACCAAATAATAAATGTATATTAGTAAAACATTTGTTTTTAAAATCCTGTATGACTGGGCTAAACAAATACAGAAAACAGTGAAGTCCCAGGTCAGATGCCGCCTTGAAAAGGCGGCATCTGACCTGGGACTGCACTGTTTTCAATGGTGCCAACAGGCGACATTGGCGCCGAATGAAAACAACATTCACTATACCTGCGGGCATCCCATCCACAAGTAACAATGCACAAAGTACCAGCAAAACGAGTGTTATTCCGAACTTCATTATTAGGGTCACAGATACACTTCAAGTACTTTGCATTCGGCCTGTTGGCTGACAATGGATGTACCTTTCTTCTCAAGCGTTCGTCCTGTCCGCCTTTGTCACGTGATCAAACACGTCAGTAGTTTGTGATGCGTAATACAAGTTTAGCAATACAAACTTGTTAATTGACAACTTGCACGTTTTTATGCAATTAAATTAGAATTAGAATTTAATCCGACTACTGTTTTTACAGCAAGATACATATCGAACAGTTTAGTGCGAGGTGGTCCATGCATCCTGGCAATGTTTTAAAACGCAATTTAATGCGTTTTGACAAATCAAGCGATAGATAATATTTTGCACCGTCACTTTTGTGTAATTAGTTTAAACCAAAAACTACGAAATACCGGTGGTGACATTTCATTATACACACTCCATACTTCATAGTTCACACTTGAAACGTCCTGAATATATGCTATTAAAAGCCCATAGAACAGTCATACTTCAAACTTCATAGTTCACACTTCACACTTCAAAATTCACACTTCAAATTTCACACTTCAAACTTCACAGTTCATCACAATTTCTCTATCACGTGGTTTGGCGTCATCGTCTAATCAATGTGCGCGGATAGCATTTGACCGTCAACTTTTAACAGCGTAACAAAGGACTAATGGCCCAAAATATGTACATTCTGGTGTGTTTCAAATAGTGAAGACCCTGATCAGAGGACTCTTTTATTAATGTGTGTGTTTTGAGTCTTCAATTACTTTTAAATATATTGTATCTAGATGCCAAGCATTAAAACACAATGAAAGAAATTAATTCCTCCAACTCCCCCCAAAAAAGATCGCCTTTACAAAAAAACGCGGGAAAATCTTATGACGCCATTCGTGTTTATATACAGGTAGTAACTGTGAATCGTGAAGTTTGAAATTCGGAGTCTAAAGTTTGAAGCATGAAGTTTGACGTGTGAAGTGAGAAGTTTGAAGTTTAACTCTTTCGGCGCCAATGCCGCCTGTTGGCACCATTGAAAACAGTGCAGTCCCAGGTAAGATGCCGCCTTTTCAAGGCGGCATCTGACCTGGGATTACACTGTTTTCTGTATTATTTTAGCCCAAACATGCAGGTTTTTAAAAACAAATGTTTTACTAATATACCTTTATTAATTAGTTTAGAATTATATTTAATATGAAATTATTATTGCAGACGACACTTTTAAATTTGGCGCCAAAAGAGTCACCACCGGTATTTCGTATAAAACAGGTTTACCGAAACAAATGACAACACGTATTGGGACAGGTTACATCTGCGTCATATGCATATCTGCTAGCACACAGTCTTGATCTTGATGACACAATGCGGCTAGGCTAAAAACCCACGCACAAAAAGTCATAACGACTTATAAGAAAGATGTTACAGATCAGATATCAATTTTCATACCAGCATAAGGGTTTTAGTGCGAATAAACTAACAGTTCATTGTTCAAGTATATTGAGCGTTTGAAATACTATTCTGTTTTGTGGTTTTATCGGATTTTACGTCGCTGTAACAGTATTTCAGTATAACAATGCGTCCAGCTAATTACAGGTAGAGGAAGGGCCCAGAGGTTCTTCTGTGTACGGAACAAATTGCATACTTTTCTGAATCAGAGAATGAAAGAAAAATAAACCGACCATAACCGGAAAGAGGAAGGTTGGAACAGACAGTGCTTGTCTGTGGTGGATATCAAGTGGGTTGCTCGAATAACAAATGATTCGCTCAGTGAGGGAAAGGCATCCTACTGCATTGCTTGCAAAAAGTAAAAAAAAACCTCTCCCACAACGTGTGATTTGGTAAGGGTCTTTACTGTTTGTCACTGGTCAGAATATGCAGTAATCTTTCCATACAATGTACGTCCTGATCATACACCTCTTCATAGACCTCTTCATAGACACCTCTTCATAGACACTGCACTTAGATTTTTTTGTCCGGAGAGCGTGTCTCACGTTAAATAGACAAAGCCAAGTTAAGCAAAGACAAACCTTTATCACTGCACTTGATAATTTATTCATTTATAATTGTTTTACGGAATGAATCGTTGGCGTCTTAACATTATTTGTTGGACTACAAATTCGAGTTGATCTCCGAAGTGTATAACTTTATACTTTGCTCATGTTATGGAATTTATGCCGTTTTCGACCATTATCCAGTTAGAAATGGTCCGCACCCTCAGCGTTACAATGTCGACCGAGATCAATGTGAGACTAAGGGACCTACAGATTGTCCGTAATTACTGACCTTTTTCGACTATGGTATACTATGAAAGTGTTTGGACATGACGCATATTCAATGTCATTTTTGCTCACAATCATCCCACGACGTTCGTCCGTTTGTCCGTGTATGCGTCCGTCCGCTCACATGGATTGATGGTTATGTGACACAGAGAACAAAATATATTTTGTGTTTTTTCTTTTTATGTGACTAAATTTTCATTTTATGTTTCTATTTGGAACAAAAGAATAGTCACATAATATTAAAACCGCGGGAACGTCCGTGTATGCGTCCGTCCGTAAACAATTGCTTTAAACACCTCCTCTGAAACCACAGTCATGAACCAGTGCCCACAAATTTTGGCCACCGGTACCATTTGGCAATATATAAGTACCTAAAATCAGCAAATATGTGACAGCAGTGAATCGATGATAGCTTTTTATATTTTTCACCAATTTTAACCCACTTAAAAATTGACAGGTTTGTAACTGAAGTTACACATATTTCATTTATGTTGTTATTTTTCACCAAAATGAATGTATATAAATTAAATTCTTGCTCAAACGTACATGGAAACATGTTTACATTAATGTATATTTTGCATTTAAAGTTGTGCATATTGTTACACATATTTCATTTATGTTGTTATTTTTCACCAAAATGAATGCATATAACAAATTCTTGCTCATACGTACATGGAAACATGTTTACATTAATGTGTATTTTGCATTTAAAGTTGTGCATACCTTCATCATCTTTATAACTGAGGTAATAGAATTCACAAAAATGATAGCAATGACATCAGACTAAATGTCTTAGATCTAAAATCTTTTTGTGCCAACTTCCAGAGTTATGTCCATTTAAAAATGTCCACACACTCAAACTGTACTCTAACTGTAATATCTTATAAGTTAGCCCGATGAAAGTTCACAGGCACTTCACTATCATTATATCAACGACCTAATATACAACGAGAACACTTTGAGCCAAAACTGAGTAATTGTTTTGGCCAAATTATGTCCCTTAGAAGCTTGTAACAAGTAAAACATTAAATATCAGAGCTAGCCTATTTGAAGTTAAATGTATTAGCAGAAGATGGGAAACTACTTAAACAACTAGCCAACCAAAAGAAAAGGTCATAAACTTTTCCATGCAGAGTTCTGTCTTCTGGGTGAAAAGAGCTTCCGAATCGTACATTGCAAAACATAAGTTTGCATTAATAAAAGGTGATATTTAGTATGGATTTTTCAGCAGCAATACACAAGGACAGAAATGAGAGGGAACCTCCTGAACAAACAATATGTGATCCAATGGAAACAAAGGTTTAAGAAAATCAATACCATAATATATGGAGGTAGAAAACATTTAAATCAAGTGGCATGATGAAAACATCCATTGGCCGATAAATATGTGCATTCAGTCAACACTGGGTCCTACCACTGCTAGACAAAAGCAATCAGAACGCATTAACTGGTTTTGCAGATGAAATTGACTAGTATAAATTAATTCCAAGTGCATGTTATCGTCCTGCAATAGTAGATACAATAGTTTGCTCACAGAGAAATTAATTACCAATGTGCTGTGACATATTTACATTCAAGCACTCGAGGGAAGAAAATAGTGTCAACCATTTCATTGGCTGTTAAAGGAAAACAAACGCAATAGGAAGATACAGCAAACACATCTAATGACAATGAGAAGGTCCCACCATCTCAATACTAACGGGAAGAAGCAGATCAGATTCTGACCATACAACTGAGGTAGGAAATCAATTATTCTATAACCTGACCAGAGAACATATACCTGAGTCCTACTGTATTAGACATGCGGGACTAGAGCACTGTTTGACTCCACGACAGAACAAAGATTAACGTTACTGATATCATAACTTTGTCATCGACATATGCTTGATTATAATGGTAAAGCAAACACAACGGGATTCTCGACTAGCAGCAGACAAAACCATGAGCACATTTCTTAATTCGGGTTAGAAATAGGAGATCTCTCTCAATTTGTCAGATAAAGTGCAGTCATTCGTCTGCCTCCTACATGCACCTTAGCATTACAAGTTCATACCAGACGCGACCTTTTTTGTTTGGTGATGGAGCTATCTTCTACCACTATGCAGTGAATACTTTGTATAGCACTCAAAAAAATACAAACGACCAGGCTGCAAATCATCTTGATCAGAATCTGAATTTTCCAAATTATAATGGCTTAGAACAAAAAGGTCCAGATAGGCAATGGTGTGTGTGTATCTAGTAGGGTGTCAGGCAACCAACTGATATATTATTGAATTATTAATTGTTAATGATTGATATACGGATTTATTGCACTGACAGTCTGTAGCCCTTGCGAATTATTTTGGGTCAGGCGATTGTTTGTTAGGTTATATGTATTTGATTTACATTAGTGTTATTGCCATTTAGGACTATTGACAGTCAAAAAGAAAATATTGGATGAGAGCAGAAAAGGGAGTTATGTGGTTCTTCAATCCTTCCGGTCAAAATTACCATTACCAGATTGATACATTATCCTGACATCAGGTCAAAATATCTTAAAGTTATCCTCACATGCCATGTGTAAAATAAATGTGACACTAGAATCATATTAAAGCCTTTGTAATTACCTTGATATGAAAGAAGAAATCGGAGAACAATGATGATGAGTACGTTCTGTCCAAATGATCGTGATCAGAGAAAAATGTTGAAAGTTTTCAGAGAACGAACACTGTGTGTGTTGTTCTCTTTACAACCCAACTACCCTCTGTTCTAAGTTTCAACTGTATGCCAAATCACCAGCCTGCATATTAAAATCCATATCATAAATGCAAAACTGCATTTCGTTTATTTTGTGTTTGATACCTCCGTGTGAGTATTAAATGACTGAAACCATGCATGCAAGATTGACACAGATGTCCCTGCAAAGTAGGAGTCGAGAAGGACCATATTTCATCCAGGAATATGTAATTGAATACAAACCAAATTTAGGTAGTTCATCACGTATCCTCTAGGATAGTTTATAACAATTTGCCTTGAATATAGCAGATTCTAAATGAAAGACAATATCCATATTCTTCAACAACATATTGTTGAGTATTTTGTTTGGCACTACAATCATTCGGTCAAAAGGAAAACAAATATAAACATGACAAAATATCATACCAACATATCTGCATCAGACAGAACATTTTGAGAATGTACTAACCCTTATTGACATTTGTTTTTAGTATTTTTTTTACACTTTTTAAGTTCAAAAGAAAATGACAACAAAAGGATTCCAAGCTAAATATGGGCTTAATACAACTGTAAGCAACGAATATTAATAACGAATACCCCACACACCTTACAGTCTATTAATTTTATAGCAGCATGAGCAGCAGCAGCAGCAGTAGTAGTAGTAGTAGTAGTAGTCGCAGTACTAGTAGTAGTAGTACATGTAGTAGCAGTAGTAGTAGTAGCAGCAGCAGCAGCAGCAGTAGTAGTAGTAGTAGTAGTAGTAGTAGTAAATATGGTATATTTGTTTGAATAAAACAAATTACCGTTACTTAACAAACGTTTTATTTTCCATTTTAACATAATCATAACAGATCAGATTAATGACTGAACTCCACTAATGTATTTCAGTGAAACTTTGTTTCAAAAAGCCTGTCATGTGACGGGATTGTACTTTAGACCGAAAATTGCAAGACTGGATAACGAGGGCTTGGTGCAAAACTATTCTAAATCCTTCACAAAGTGAAGGAGTTAGAACAGTTTTGCACCAAGCCCTCGATAAGTCCACCAGTGTTTAGCTACACAGTATAAAATGTTTAAACTTGCTAGATGAATGACACACAGTGCCGACCCTGATTAGACGACTTCTCTAGGAGCCATCTGATCTGGATCTACACTGTTTCTCAGTGTAATCTCAGATCAGACGACTGCTCATGGTATACCCTGTCTGTTTATAAAATTCTACAAATATGATTCTACAGTTTCTTCTGTGGTAAAAAGGGTTCTTGTTCGTCATGCCATAATAACAATTCAGCTAAACAACATTCATATATTTTCTCACATGAATATTCAATAGGTAAAGGATTAAATGTCTTCTAAATAAAACTACATGCTCTGTTATAGTTGAAACTCGTTAACCCTTTCCCTCATATTGACGTCTCTGTAAAGGTCATTTTCTGAAACCATTGTGATAAATAGAGCATTTGCTCCATATGCGCAAATGCTCTATTTATCACAATGGTTTCAAAACTACACAATTCTATTTTTTTCCTTTTCTCTAGTAAATGCTCCTTTTCGGTAGACTTATTCAAAGAGGTAGGATCTAAAAATAGCCCATGAGTGAATGGGTTAAAGTGACCACGTACTCCATTTACCCTTTTACTCAGGTTAACCCATTTGCGCCCAGTGGATTCTTCCATGTTTATTTTTGCATTAGTCCACTTTTGATCTAAAGGATGCCTGGCCTAAATTTTCAATTTCGTTATGTTTTATATTAAAATTCCTATCAGCAAACAGTATAGACTCTGATCAGACGCCGCATTGTGCGACATAGTTACATTCAAGCACTCGAGGGAAGTAAATAGCGTCAACCATTTCATTGGGCGGTTACAAGAAAACAAACGCATTACAGCAAACACTTTTAATGACAATGAGAAGGTCCCAACATTTCAATACTAACGGAAGAAGCATATCAGTGTCTGACCATACAACTGAAGTAGGACATCAAATATTCTATAACCTGACCATAAAATATAGAATACTTTTGAATGTCCTTTTAATGCAAATACATATACTTGAGTCCTGCTATATTAGATATGAAGGCTCTTGATAAAGATTTTAGTTTAACTTAAAACAGGAGCTTTCCATTGAAAAACGCAAACAAAACCCAATCATAACATTGTTCAGTTTTATCGAAATAATTACAAAGTATGTATGCATTCATATTCATTTGAAGGAGATAATTACAGAATAAATTGCAAAACAAGTTAAATAAGACGCTTTTAACCCTTCGCTTGCTATTCGCGTCAATGTACCTACCTGTAAATAGTGAAGACCCAGATGAGACAGCTCCTGAAAGAGCTGTCTCATCAGGATCTGCACTATTTACAAGTTGATTGTGCAACCAGTGCACTCAACAGCAGTGATTGCACAGCGAGATACTTGTACACAGTGGAGATATATGTAATTATACAATAGGGCATGGGTAAAGAAGGAGAACTGTATTTCAAAATTCAGCAAGAGAAGGGTTAATAATGAAAAAAAAAAAGAGATCCGCTAAGCAATGTCGTTTTGGTGGGGGTTAAAAAGGTCTTTTAACTGGTATAACATTTTAACCATTTTGGCGCTAATTAAATTTTATCTGCTAAGATTGGCGTCTGATTCGGATTCAACGTGATATTTTCTTAACCGTTTCACTGCCGATGTCGCATAAATGCACCACGACAAATAGTGCAGTACCAGATCAGACGCCGCCTTTTTGTCTCAAACTCTATCTCTACATGTGCTTTATTCATTTGAAATTTGCATTTATTTATCTCATTTCCTTATTTTACCGAATGATTTAACAAAATTGGTTTGCAGACGACAATTAGAAATTTGGCGCCGAAAGGGTTAATTACTTTACAAATTTATAATCAGTGTCAAACAGCTTTGATCTTGAAGAGACGCTGAATTACTCTCCTTTGGGTCCAAACTGTTTGCAAAAGTTATCACGGATACATAAATATCAGATAAAATCATAAAAGGGATAGTAAGTATGTTTACAAATCATTTAATCTTGATCATGTGATTCGTTTCAAGTTGAATGACATCACGGCCTGACTCCATTACTATAGAAGATTTTATTTCATTCTCAAGCAACTCAAAATCTGTCCTGGTGTTGGTCAATGTGTAGATCCTGATCCGACACCACGTTTTCAACAAGACGACAGAATTGTCTGAATTACCAAATCTCCCCTCTCTAGGGTATGTAGAGCTAGAACATCAAATATCCTCACTAATTCGGAAACAAAATATCCCCTCTCTAGGGCTATGTAGAGCTATAACATCAATCACTATTGTGATAACTTTAAATTAGACCGACATAGTAACAAATAGTGTAGACCCTGGTCAAACTGATCCTTCTGGGGTAGTTTAACCTGGGTCTGCACTGTTTGCCTTTGTCTGTCCGAATTATTAGGATAATTATGGAATACAGGGTTTGCAAATACATAAGGAATATTTTCTCAAAGAAATATCCAAGAATCCGTGTATGTTTACGTTGAAAAATAACACTGTGTTCATAATTAACAAGTAGTATATAGATTACATGTAAAATTCGCTCGTTTTATTGTAGGTTTTGTTGAATATTTATACAGTAAACCCTCTGTGTAACGACTAATCAAAATGGTATGATTCTGAGGTTTTATGACAGGTGGTAGCTTAATGCAGGATGAAAGGCAAGGGAGCAACATGCTGCTATAGGAGCTTTTTGTGTTATCATTTTCTAACGAGCTGTCATCTGCTCTTAAAGACCACAAGGGTTCTCCATTTAGTGAGCAATATGGACAGATTCTACTATAGGCACATGTCAAACCCCACCCATGGAACAGCGTTTAACCTTCAGCTCTGTTACAACTCGTTGTGTAATATAGTTGCAAAATGTAATAAATTTATTACAAAGTGCGTTACGATTGCAGAAATTGTAATATATTTTATGCACAAACCCTTTTTGTAATAAAGTTGAAAAATGTAATAATTTTTTGAGTATGGTGAATATTTCATATTTATGAGCGTGATATGTAACAATATGTTAATTTTGGAATACAAGAGGACTATTAGACATTATTGTTTAGTAAAGCACCCAAATGAAGTCAGTTTCGATAAGAATCGTTATGTCATAAACTCACTGAAAACAGCGTAATGTGTTGTGATGATCGTATAAGACTGTAAGATTTCCTGTAGATACATACTAAGTGGGTAGGCGTTTGGGCTGTAGGATCCTCAGATCAGGAAAATTGAGCCTTACATTGCTTAATTAATTAACACACTATCCCCTAGTGACGCATTTTTACGCATCTATAAAAGTCACTTTATGAAACCATTGTGATAAATAGAGCATTTGCTCCTATAGGAGCAAATGCTCTATTTATCACAATGGTTTCAAACTACAAAATTCTAAATTTTTCCTTTCCTCTAGTTAATGCTCCTTTCCGGTAGATACATTCAAAGAGGTTGTGTCTAAACATAGCCTAGGAGAGAATGAGTTACCACTTAACATGACCAATATTCATATAAGAATTAAAGACATCATCAATATCTATTAGCTGGATTTTTATAATGGTATTTTAACATTATCATAGTTTATTTTTCAGTCATGACGCAAATCGAACATAAACCATTGCTATATTATTTCATAAGTAAACAGAGCAGACCCTGGCCAGGCGACTCATACAGGAGTCGTCTGTTCTGGGTCTACTATGTTTGCAAATGCATCAAAATGCGTTTTTTCAGGAAAAACATTAATGCATCACGTGTTAGAAAGCTCCTACATGACGTTACAGGGACCCTCTAATCTGGGTACTCACTGTTAGCAAATGCTTGAAATGAATGAATGGTTTAAATGACGGGGTCTGAATTTCTCTCACTTGTTACAATATCGTATACGCTGATACGTAACTGCTCAGCTTGATCGCGGTATGCTTTGTTCCAGGACAGGAAAGTGTTCAAAAATATCATCTTACATTCTTGAATTTTCCAAATGTACATGTATGAACAGAGAAGTGAGTTTATGTACGAAGCCACGTAACTTCCGGATTGGAAAACAGTTTGCCAGACAGATGTACGAAGGCTCGGGAAAGCATCGAACGCAATGGTGTGGACGATTGGAATGAAATGTAAACACACAAACGTTAGAATAATAGATGTTATCGTCTTCGTCACTCTCAACAGTTTGTTGCGTTCCTTTGATTTTTTATCAACTCCCTTGTGCGATTTGTTGGTCACTGTTGTTATGTTCCCAGTAATGGTATGTTTTGCTATAGATGTAATGTGTTTCCGAATAATTTTGGAAATCCTTACATAGGCGATGACATTGAACATGAGAAACATACTGATGCACGTGCCAAAGTATAATCGAGTTGGCTGAAAGGCCTGGAACATATCACATTCTCTGAAGTAAGCATTACATTGATTGCGTATAAGCCATACAGAGCCAACGAAGGGAATCGCGAAACAAATAAACCACGTGGTGAAAATGAGGCCAGCTAGTCTTGTTCTTTTAACAAGTGAAGTATAATACAATGGGACACTTAGAGCCAGCAATCTCTCCAAAGCTATGAGTACAGTGAATCCCCAGCTTAGATGTGTAAAGCTTGACGCAATAATCACTCTCACATAATAGATAATATTGTACAAGGAGATGTCACATGCCAATAGCAATATGGACATGAATAAAACGTTTACATCAGATACCATGGCAGAAATTATAAAAGCATTTGAAAGCCATTTGATTTGAAAGGGTATCGTTCTGCATTTGTTTAGTATTACAATTACAGAAGATAAAACTGTAATTATAAATGAAGATGCTATAATTATAGCAATATTTGTGTAAACTCGAAATCCTTTGGATTCCTCAGTGCCTGTAGAAGCATTAACTGCAGATGCTGACAAATTTAACATAGTCTTGTTCCGTTTAAATTTAATTCTTGCGTCAAGAAGACCAATAAACCAGTTTTTACAGTTCTATGTAACTTGTGGTAAATATGCGACCGTTTTGATAAACTGTTCTGTCACTACACTTGATGCGAATATCGATAGTCTGTATTCCTGATAATATTTAGTAATAATCACCCCTCGTTTAAAATAAGACGTTATTCCGAAATCAGTGAATGTAGATACACGCACAACACCAGTATAAAGTGGGTAATTCACAAAAATTAAGAAGTTGCCAAATCCTTTTCTGCAGTCCTGCATATGACATCCACCATGTCAATATAGAGATACTAGGCAGCGTCCTGCATATGACAATAACCAAGCCAATATAGAGATACTAGGCAGCGTCCTGCATATGACAATAACCAACCCAATATAGAGATACTAGGCGGCGTAGGCGCCCATAAATACGAATTTCTCTATTTTGCAAATGCCCAATCACCAACACATAGGCAGTCTGCACAGCTATAAAAGCTCATTATCAGATTCAGTTGTATCATTGGCTACGGTGAAATATGTGTTTATTTATATTAACCCATTCTCTCCAACTGAATCAATGCGTTTTGACGCACAAAGATCCGACAGGAGCTTTCTGCATTACCTCTCTTTTGAAAGACACGCATGTAGAAGCTTAATGCAGGATGAAAGTAATGCAGAAAGCTCCTGTAGGAGCTTTCCGCATTACTTTCGCTCTGCATTAAGCAATCACCTATCTGTTCATACAGTGGTCGCATTAGAAGGGAATCCGATATAAAATTCACAATGCTACTTTTCACAAATACGTATTAACCAACTTGTTTCTGATTATCTTAGTAATATATGCTCGCATTATTCCATTAGTTTTTCATTATCACCTCAACAAATGTGCGTGTCTATACAGAACAATAAATGACAGCTTATCAATGGAAATATCCTCGCCCCGGTAACACCTAAGTTATTCGTATCTGTATCTGTTTACGCAGCTGCGATATACAATAAGTAGTTCCATTGATTGTTAATTAGCAGTAAAGCAACTGCATTAACCCGTTCCTCCATAAATACGCCCTTCTACGCCTCTGTAAAAGTCACCTGTTGAAACCATTAGGAGCAAATGCTCTATTTATCACAATGGTTTCAAACTGCAAAGTTCTAAAAAAAAAATCCTCCTTTTCGGTAGATTTATTCAAAGAGGTTGGATCTAAAAATAGCCTATGAGGTAATGGGTTAAACATAGTTTACCGCTTTGAATACTGAATATTCAAAGTGGAATGGTCCGTCGGTGCTTAACGATGAAATCCATTCAGTATTTAAGGGGCTATTTTGTGACAGCATTTTGAATGATAAACAGTGCTTACTTGATCAGAGGGACCATCTTGGAACCCTCTAATCTGGGTCTACACTGTTTGCAAATGCTACTACACTTGTTTCCTGCACTCAAAAACTTAAAACTTAGCTAATTGATTCATTGACACGATTTTACAGTTGTTAACAAAGCATTTACCAACTGTACAATAGAAAATGTACACGTGGGCGGGGAAGTCGTGATTAGTTATGTGAACAGTTTGGATCCAAGGAACAATTGCAATTTCGAATTGTAGCAGACTCCATTTTTTTACAAGTACGAGTAGTATTCAATATAGTCGCTTTTCACCTTGTGGAGAAACTTCTGATAAACTTTACAAGCAGTTTGGACCCGGATAAGAAGTCGAGTGAACAGTGGAATAGCCATATTTGACCTGTATGGGATCAGACCTGCCTTAGCTTTAACCCATTCCCTCATATTGACGACTTTTGACGACTTTGTAGAAGTCAATTTGTGAAACCATTGTGATAAATTGAGCATTTGCTCCTATAGGAGCAAATGCTCTATTTATCACAATGGTTTAAACTACAAAATTCTAAAAAAAAATCCTTTTCTCTAGTTAATGCTCCTTTTCGGTCGATTTATTCAAAGAGGTTACATCTAAATATAGCCTATGAGGTAAAGGGTTAACAAGCTATTAGCTTTTTCAGACTACAAGGCGTCTAAACAGAGAATTCAGACTTTTTGTAAAGACTAGAACTGTTAACAAATATAATGCTTCCTAGTAGAACTTACCTATAACGGCCATATAATGGATACATATGGATGTCGAAAAGAGCAGGTGGTTGTTTAATGCAAAATGGAAGTAATGCAGAAAGCTCCTAAAAGAGCTTTCATCATAACTCCTAAAATACTCCATAACCCAAGTCCTACTTTAAGCTACCAAATGTGACATGTCTTACAATACAGAAATTAGACCTAATTGTAATGGTGGCTGTAGAAATGGTTAAACCAACCGTGTTCATAGTTCAACACAGAAACGTATACAGTGTCCTTTATTTGCTTCACCCATTCTCTCATAGGCTATTTTTAGATCCAACCTCTTTGAATAAATCTACCGAAAAGGAGCATTTACAAGAGAAAAGGAAAATGTTGGAATTCTTTAGTTTTGAAACCATTATGATAACAAGAGAGCCAGAATGGCCCTGAAGCGCTCACCAGACAATCAGAGGAGAAATTTTTCAAAGTTTTCACTATATGTTTCTATAGAAAACTAGCCTGCCCTGGGGCGTGGATACTTTTGACCCAAAATTTATATAACTTTTGTAGAGGAACTGAACATGATGCTATGTGCCAAATATGAAAGCTGAGAACATTCCAGTTTCAGACGAGAAGATTTTCAAAGTTTTCACTATATGTTTCTATTGAAAACTGGCTACCCCTGGGGCGGGGCCAATTTGGACCCCAGGGGCATAATTTATGTAACTTTTGTAGAGGACCTGAACATGATGCTATGTGCAAAATATGAAAGCTGAGAACCTTCCAGTTTCAGATAAGAAGATATTCAAAGAGTTCACTATTTGTTTCTATTGAAATCTGCCCATCCCTGGGGCGGAGCCAATTTTGACCCCGGGGCCATAATTTATATAACTTTTGTAGAGGACCTGAACATGATGCTCTGTGCCAAATATGAAAGCTGAGAGCCTCCCAGTTTCAGAGAAGAAGATTTTCAAAGATTTCACTATTTGTTTCTATTGAAACTGACCCACCCCTGGGGCGGGGCTAATGTTGACCCCAGGGCCATAATTTGTATAACTTTTGTAGAGGACCTGAACATGATTTTATGTGTCAAACATGAAAGCTGAGAACCTTTTGGTTTCAGAGGAGAAGATTTTCAAAGATTTCACTATTTGTTTCTATAGAAAACTAGCCTGCCCTGGGGCGTGGATACTTTTGACCCAAAATTTATATAACTTTTGTAGAGGAACTGAACATGATGCTATGTGCCAAATATGAAAGCTGAGAGACTTCCAGTTTCAGAGGAGAAGATTTTCAAAGATTTCACTATTTGTTTCTATTGAAAACTGCCCACTCCTGGGGCGGGGCCAATTTTGACCACAGGGCCATTATTTATATATGCTATGTGCAAAATATGAAAGCTGAGAAACTTCTGGTTTCCGAGGAGAAGATTTTCAAAGTTTTACTATATGTTTCTATTGAAAACAAGACACCCCTGCGGCGGGGCCAATTTTGACCCCAGGGCCATAATTTATATCACTTTTGTAGAGGACCTAAAGATGATACTATGTGCCAAAGATGAAAGCTGAGAACCCTGTAGATTCAGAGGAGAAGATTTTTAAAGGTTCAAATTGTTGACGACTGACGACGGACATCAGGCAATCACAAAAGCTCACCCTGAGCACTTTGTGCTCTGGTGAGCTAAGAGCATTTGCTCCTATTGAGCAAATGCTCTATTTATCACAATGGTTTCAAGAAATGCCTTTTATAGAGGGGTAGAAAGGCGTATTTATGGAGGAAAGGGTTAAGGAGATGTTATTTAACAAAATCGTTCATTAAAATCTGTTTTTACTCATGTGACTTACATATGCATGGATGGGACGATTTATATGAATTTCGTGGAAGGTCATCTGCAGAAAATTCCAGTAAAATTTTGTTGAAATCTATTCAGTAGCTAGATGGTGCCATTTAAAGAAAGTGTTCATAAAACTCTATTTTAGCTCCTGTGACCTATTTATGGACAGACCTGGGGTTAATTACATGGCAATGTCATTAATTAAATTACAATTACATCCATAAAAGGCCAATAACCATTACAATTACAGGAATTTTATCGATGTAATTAAGTTACAATTTCTTTGCCAAATATAATTAATTACATCTCAATTACTTTGAAAAGGCTGGCAACAAGAAATGTTTGAGAAAACAAGTTTATTAAGTAACACAACTAGTACATGTACATGTAAAGTGCATGGATCGGAAAGATTTATATAACTTTCGTGGAGGGTCATCTGAAGATAATTCCTTGTTGAAATCTATTCATTGGCTAAATAATGTCATTTAAAGAAATTGTTCATAAAAACCTTATTTTAGCTCCTGTGACCTACTTACGGAATGGACCGAGGTCAATTTATATAACTTTTATTGACATCACCTGAAGATCATTTCAGTGATATTTTGTTGAAATCAATTCAGCAGTTTAGGAGGAAATGCCGTTTAAAGAAATTATCCATAAATATATATTTTAGCTCCTGTAACAATCGACCGGAACGATTTATAAAACTTTCATGGAGAGTCAGCTGAATATCATTTCTGTGAAATCTTTCATGTGGTTTAGATGTTATTTAACCCTTTCCCTGTACTAAGTTTAGGCCAAATTTAAATACCTACTGAATATTCATTAACAAAATAGTTATAAAGAAATATGGAACTTGGATCATTGCAGACATTTTAGAAAGCAAAGAAACAGATTTATCAAATTCTATTAGCAAACAGAGCAGACCCTGATCAGACGGCTCCTCTAGGAGCCGTCTGATCTGGGTCTACTCTGTTTGCAACTGCCTGAAAACACGTTTATATGAGGGAAAGGGTTAAAGAAATTATTCTTTAAAATCTATTTCAGCTTCTATGACCTTCTTATGCAATGATTACAAAATTTCTTGGAGGGTCACCTGCATATCATTCCTGTAAAATTTGGTAAAATCCAGTTGATGATATGGTTAAAAGAAATTGTTTACGATGGGCGATCAGGGGACACCCGATCCAAATAGCTATGTGCCAGGTGAGATAAGTCACCTGCAAATCATTCCTGTAGCTTTAGTGAAAATCCAGTGGATAGTTAGGAGGAGAAATTGTTGATGATGCATGCAAATCGAACACAGGGCGATCGCAAAAACTCAACATGACATAATTTTTTAATTATGTGTGCCAGGTGAGTTAACAAAAACCATCAACGTGTTGAAACAAAAAATGATTTATTTATCACAATGACATGTTATACTTTTCTGCGTGTCATAGTATAATACAACATAAAAAATTGTATCCTACACAAAAACAGCTACATAGATAACACTAAAAGATAAAATTATAAAGATTCAAAAACCTTATTCATTCCCTGCTGATTTTTTGTCTTAACAAACTTATTTATTAACATATTGTAATTACATACTGTCTGAGATGGTGACAGTGTGTATCTATATTTCTATATTAGAGTTTCAATATTTGCAATACAAAACTTTATTCTAATTTGTGGCTAAGCTATATTGTGAGTATGAATCTACATCAGTCCACTTCCCATAAATTCCATATCTATCACGTGCACAACAATTTTGCTTTCTTGTATGTTTTATGTTGATTGATATACTGTGACAGTGCGATCACCAATAAGCGAAACCAGAACCCATTTATCACTGGATATATCAATACATTGGTGGCAAATAATATATATATTTGTAGCAGGCCCTTTTGGAACTTTAACCCGTTACCTCATATGCTATTTTTAGATCCTGCCTCTTTAAATAAATCTACCGAAAAGGAGCAGTAACTAGAGAAATGGAAATATTTAGAATTTTGTAGTTTGAAACCATTGTGATAAATAGAGCATTTGCTCCTATAGGAGCAAATGCTCTATTTATCACAATGGTTTCACAAAATGATTGTTACAGAGTAGTCAAAAGTCGTCAATATGAGGGAATGGGTTAAGCAATACATTAGATCGGGTCTAAATGGATTTTACACTTCAGTAAACAAGCATGAGCAAACTGCTGAGGCTGAGATTATTTATCAAAAGATTCAGCACATGTTAACCCTTTACTCCATGAATATTCATATAACAGAACTGCATAAAAGATGCGTAAATGAAAAATAAAATCTAGTATAACTTCTTTATTTCTCCACCAAACCCTATGTTGTGACCACTCTATAGAATCGTCTCTTTGAGAGACGATTCTAAAGAGTGGTCACAACATAGGGTTTGGTGGAGAAATGTCGATTTTAGTATTTGAGTATGCAGAGTTATCTGTAGTTCTGGTAACATCTTGAATATTAATTAGGCAAGATTTATAATGACCTGTGAACACAGGAATATTTTACCATGGAAGACACAGCAGAATCAGATCTATACTAGTCTATATGCAAACCCTCATTAGACGGCTCCTACAGGAGCTGTCTGATCTGGGTCTACTCTTTTTGCAAAGGTATATTTATGGAGTTAACTCTTTCCACGTTACAGACTAGTTTGTGGTAACTGTTCCCAACAATTTGGATCCAGATGAGACACACAGTAACTAATTCATTAGGTAAAATTGTTTATTTTTTAAGGGAAGTCGATAGAAGTATCATTTGATGCCGACTTTCATACTCATTAATATTTTGACTGGGCAATTCTAGCTTAATCCTTAACCTGCTAAATAATTAAAAACAGGCTCACCCTTTTCTAAATATCACAAACAGTGGAGGAGCCATTTGATCTGGGTGAACACCGTTTACAATGGTTTTACAGTAAAACTCTCTATAACTGCCACTAAAATGTGTTAATTAGTTGGTATTTAGGGCAGGTGTCTGCTTAAAGCAAGGTGATAGTAAAACAGAACGCTCCTATAGAAGCATTCTGTTTTACTTTCACCTTGCTTTAAGCAGCCACCTGTCTTTAACACATAATAATTGATGTAATTTAGTGGCCGTTATAGAGAGGTTTTACTGTATATACTCAGTTTCTGCACTCTAAAGTTGCATATGCATATTCTGGGGATTTTTAAATGTGCGGATTGTTTCTGACTATTAACACAACTGTTCACCTGTTTATATAATGAGTATGAGACAATGCTAATGATAAGCCAGCTAAGTAGATATACCTTAACCCTTTCCTCCATAGGCTATATTTAGATCCAACCTCTTTGAATGAATCTACCGAAAAGGAGCATTAATTAGAGAAAAGGAAAATTTTTAGTATTTTGTAGTTTGAAACCATTGTGATAAATAGAGCAAATGCTCTATTTATCACAATGGTTTCAACAGGTGATTTTTACAGAGGCTTAGAAAGGCGTATTTATGGAAGAAAGGGTTAAGGTGTTGTAGGTACTTATAAGGTTTAAAGTAAAAAATCAGAACCATCGGTAAGATCAGACACAAAGATCAGATGGCTCCTGTTAGGTCTTTTCTGTTGCTTACATGTGACATGTTCCCAACTGTTCGCCATGTTCATAAAATTCTTTATTCTAATTTTTAAAATAAGAATTAAAATAATTAACATTCATAATTGGTGGTGCCATGTACGCATATTCATCAGATAAATTCTGTATTATATAGACCCTTGTGTTCATTCATCAAGTTGCCACAACAGACAGGGTTCAGTGTAATTAATATGAACCCTTTACTCCATGGATATGCATGCAAGAAATAAGGATGCCATGAATATTACAGTCAGTCAGTCTATGTCCCCCGCAAGGGGTTAGAAAACATGGAAGACTGATACAGCGCTCCAGATAAGATGTATAAATTAAACATTTTCAACAATAGCTCTTTTATTTCTCCACCAAACACTATACTGTGACCACTCTTTAGAATCATCTCATAGAGATGATTCTAAAGAGTGGTCACAGTATAGGGTTTGGTGGAGAAATGACAATTTTAGCATTTGGGTATGCACCGTTATCTGTACCTCTGTAGATTGACATAAGAATTGACTGCATTTTTTTAACGGCACTATGAACAAGGGTATTTTTTTATCATGACAGAAACTGTAGAATCAGATCTATGCAAATTCATAAGCAATCAGAGCAGAACCTAATCAGACGGCTCCTGCAGGAGCCATCTGATCTGGGTCTACTCTGTTTGCAAAGGCATAGAAAGGCACATTTATGGAGTAAAGAGTTAAAGTGGAAGATAGGGGCACTTAGAATTTTCAGTCTACCCTGTGTGAATATGCAAAGAAGATAAGGTCAAGTATTTAACCCTTTCTAAAAGTATATTTTTCGTCCATTGTGTCTGAGCGTCAAACGGTTTGGATCCTGAGTAATTTGATGTCTTATGTACATGTATATAAACATGAACGCCAAGGTGATGTTACATTGGTCCTAATTTTTGAAAGAGTTAAATATAAGTCAGCATGTACCAGCATGGGGCATTTAAAACCAGTCATTATCACTACTGTAGGTAAAGGTCTGCCAAGCTATCTGGACATTTCCTGGTCCACCAATTTCAGGGCTTGTTTGAAAGTCAGCTTCTTTTTCTTATTCTTCCTTATGTACTGAAAGAATGGAAGCAAATATATACACATACTGAGATACTTCAATAATACAACCACTGTCAACATAATATTAATATATGCATACTGCTGAAATACTTCAATAATACAACCAATGTCAACATAATACTAATATATACACACACATACTGCTGAAATACTTCAATAATACAACCTAATCCATTAGGAGCCGTCTGATCAGTGTCTGCTCTGTTTGTTTATAACATGATATAGATCTGACTCTACAGTCATTGTCAGCTCAAAACATTCCCCTGCAAATATTACATTGTGAAAATTTAGCTAATAAATATTCATGATGATGTCATTCCATGAATATTGAACAGGTCAACGATTAAAAAGGTGTATGTATATGGTAACGGGTAAAATGTGATAAGAATAAAACTTGACATCTTAGACTCATGAATTCTCTCTAAATACAATTAGGATCAAATAAAGAACTGAACGTGTCGAGATCATTTATCTTTACACATTGAGATCAAAATTGATAAAGACTGCTTGAGAACTATGGATGCTAGAAATTAGAATGTGATTGATTGCAGTATGTACATGTACTAACATGGACAGAATAGTAAATAGAGAAAGTTGAATGTTTTAAAGGTAACCGTAGATAACTCCTTCAAATCACAACAAAACAATGCCAAAAACCAAAATAAAACAAAATGCAACACAAAGGGAATTTTGATATGAATAACTCACTCATGAATAAATATGACCCACCCTTTTAGTGTCCTCCAGTGTGGTGTAGTGGAATTTATTTTCTACGTTGACACTGAATTCCTGGTACATTCTCTTCTGGGATTCCAGGAAATCTCGAGTAAGGTCCAGCTGGGACTTCAGCATGTCATGAAGGGCAAGCATGGCTGGACTGTATGCTGTCATTGCTGTAATAAGTACAGTAAAACCTCCTTAACCCTTTACCTGTTTAATATTCATGTAAGAAATAATGAAATCATGAATATGTATTAGCTGAATTTTGATAATGGTAAAATGCAGGATATTTTTACCTTCAAGTTGGAACATTCTACAAGTATACAATAGCAACTGTCTTTGGATTCAATTATTCAGATCTTCATGCTAAAAAACTGTCTACCAGATATCATTAAATTTGATTAAGTAATATTCTGAAGGTTTATATATGGAGATCTGACCTTCAGTGCTAAACATGCTAACACTTTCCTTGTTCTATATTTATTCCAAATTTCAATACCTACTGAATATTCATTGACAAAATAGTTATGGAGGATGGAACACTGTAGTCATTTTAGAAAGTAACGAAACAGATCTTTCAAATTCCACTAGCAAACTGAGCAGGCCCTGGTCAGACAGCTCCTTTAGAACTGGGTCTACTCTGTTTGCAAATGTTTGAAAATACGTTTATATGAGGGGAAGGGTTAAAGGAGCAGTTTGCCTCACAAAATTCTTGGACAGATGTACCTTTGAATGCTAAAAAGTGAAATGGTTCATCAGAGTTTACTTAAATTTGCTACAGGAATCTGAATGACAAACAGTGCAGATCCTGATCAGAGGGCTCCTGCAGGATAATTCTGCTTGAGTAATTTGCAGTACACTTGTTTTCCGCATTCTACGGGTAAACAGCCGACTTGATATTTCAATGGGTTGAAGACAATACAATGACAGTCTGCGACAGATTCGTCTTTTTGTTTCATATACATGTATAACAGAGATCCAGCTAAGATGCATAAATTTCAACGTTTTCATTTCTCCACCAAACCCTATACTGTGAGACGATTCTAAAGAGTGGTCACACCGTCACAGTATTGGTTTTGGTTGAGAAATGACGATTTTGATATTTGGGTATGCACCTTTATCTGTAGCTCTGTATAAATGAACATGGTTTACCTTCTAAAGCATCTGCAGACACCACATGGGTGGCTATTGGGGTTGGATCCACAAAGTTGAGGCCATAGGGGACTCCAGCAAATGAGAGACCAGACCCTAAGGCATCCCAGCTATACTGAAGCCCCTCTGCTTGTGTCTGAACCCCCGAGTGGGTCATGCCTCTTGGTAGGATGGGTGTCATGTCTGAGTGAGTAGTAGGTACCAAACTGTATGTAAAACAAACAAACTACAATGTATCAAGCATATATTATATTACAAAGTACAGTTGAACTTCGATATCTTGAACTTCAGGATAACTTGAACCAAAAGTTTGGTCCTTCCAAAACTTATAATACAGAATTGTTCTAAAATGTATCACTACACATATCTAGAAACAAATTAAACAGCTTAATGCAGGTCGAAAGTAATGGTGAAAGCTCCTACAGGAGCTTTCAGCATTACTTTAGACCTGCATTAAACTGTGAACTTGAGATATTGGTCAGATTATAAATTGGATGACTCAAACCTCAGTTATCTTGAACTAATTTGTATGGCCCCTTGAAGTTTGAGATATCCGAGTTCACCTGTACTAGGTTTAACTTATACACTGACAAACATAATTGCTCTCTTTATTTATCATCTGTCTAAAATCCTGCTCTATCAGTAACTAGCCAACAGTAGGACCTCAAACTCTTTACCTGATATAAATGAGATTTAGGCCTTTGCAAACAGCTAAGACCCAGATCAGACAGCTCCAACAGAAGTCATATGATCTAGGTCTGCTCTGTTTGCTTAAGAAATATATAGGTCTGATTCTACAGGTTTTGTCAGGGTAAAACGATTTTCCTTGTTGATAAATTAATGCCATTAAAAAATTATGTCACTATTTCTGAACCCATTCTCTCCTACTGACACCTTTTTGTGCCTCTGTAAAACTCATTTTTTAGAACCATTGTGATAAATAGAGCATTTGCTCCATATGAGCAAATGCTCTATTTATCAAAATGGTTTAAAAACTATACAATTCTAAAATCCTCCTTTTCTATTAGTTAATGCTCCTTTTCGGTAGATTAATTCAAAGAGGCTGGGTCTAAAAATAGTCTATTAGGGAATGAGTTAATTGAATATTCACAAGGTACAGGGTTAATTAGGTTTTGTTCTGTCTGATTTAAAAGTATGATTCTAACAATTATGAACCTTCCTGTTACTCTAATGTATCAGAACTTTCCAGATTTTTCCATGGGAACAGACTACTATCCTAACATCATATTCCTTTCTGAATAGAATCAGAACAAAGCTTTAAATCATGTAAAGACAGGTCTTTTGCTGGTAATTTTGGGAAAATGCATTTTAATAATTCAGATTTTTTCACACGTAAAATTCAATGATTTGCAAAGCAGTTTTGGTCCCATTTTAACTTAAATTGTATTTTTTAGCATTTAATCCGAGTTCAGTGTCTTTTGGGATTTGTTTTCTCCCAAAATTGGGAAAAAATGTTAACTATTTTACACTGGAAATCGATCCTTTTAATGGACCAGTGTAGATGCAAGAAAAAGGCCTGCAAGATCACACAGGATGCATTTTTTTTACTAATTAACCCTTTCCCTCATGTAAACGTGTTTTCACGCATTTGCAAACAGAGTAGACCCAGATCAGACAGCTCCTAGAGGAGCCGTCTGATCAGGGTCTGCTCTGTTTGCTAATAGAATTTGATAAATCTGTTTCTTTACTTTCTAAAATGGCTACAATGTTCCACCTTTGATATTCCATTATAAATATTTTGTCCATGACTATTCAGTAGGTATTGAAATTTTGAATAAACATAGAACAGGGAATGGCTTAACCCTTTACCTCATAGGCTATTTATAGATACAACTTCTTTAAATTAATCTACTGAAAAGGATCATTAACTAGAGAAAAGGAAAATTTTAGAATTTTGTAGTTTGAACCGTTGCGATAAATAGAGCATTTGCTCCTATAGAGCAAATGCTCTATTTATTGCAATGGTTTCACTAAGTGACTTTTACAGAGTCGTCAAAAGTCGTCAATATCAGGGAATGGGTTAATGGACCAGTTTAGATACAAGACAAAGGCCTGCAAGATCACACAGGATGCTTTTTTTTTTATTAGTTTGATTTTGGCTTCATAGTCTAACCATAAACATTACTTAAATATTTAAAACTATCACAGCAGTTTGAGGTATCTGTATGAGTTTTTACGAATGATGATTATGATTGCAATGAAATACAAGAACAGTGAAACCCCGCTAATGCGACCACCTAATAAAGAGCCACTGGTGTCGTTTAAAGCAGATGGTTGCTTAATGCAGGACGAAAGTTATACAGAAAGCTCCTGCATTAAGCTACCATCTGCATCTGCCATCCAGAAGTATGCCCCTTTTTGGTGGTTGCATTAAAGGGGTTTTACTGTATACAAAAGAATATCAAAATAATTAAACAGCTCACCTCTTAGTAAAATCCTCAGTATATGAGTCATAGCTGTCATTAGACCTCCTACTCTCAGAGTATGTCCTGTCATCTGTTTCTGTATAACTTTCCGAGTCAATAGTCTCTGTATCACTCTCACTAAACTCAGTATAATCAGCTGCTGTCTCTTCCCCACTGTACCTAGTCTTTACCTCAGATGCTGAAGACTTGCCAACATCGCTAGCATACCCAATCCTTTCTGACACACTCTCAAAGTCTTCAGTGTAGGAAGGACCTGATTGTTTTGTACCATTAACGTCTGTGACAATTTCTGTTGCAGAATCTTCAAACTTTAGACTATAACTATAAGCACTTGGTTTTTCAGTCTTGATGTCTTCGGACACCTCGCTGCGGTCTTCGACATCGTCTGCAATACTCTCATACTCACTCACTTTTATTGAGCTACCTAGTAGGTCCTCCACAGTTTGAATACCAAATGAACTGAAGATATCAGTATTCTCATTCTTCTTGCTCTTTGACTTTTTCTTTTTCTGCTTCTTATCTGTCTTCTTTTTAGACCTTCTTGAAGTTGATTTTGAAATAGATCTATCTTGGTCAGAGTCATATCTTGAAGAACTTTTAGCCTTAAATGGTGAACCGGTCTTATCAGCTGCTTTAAACACAGATTCTCCAGTACTTGCCTTAAAAGGAGAACTCGTCTTACCTTTTGAGGTAAAAGGAGAATCCTCCCGAGATTTACCTTTAAATGGGGAATGATTTTCCTTATTATCTGCCTTGAAAGGAGAACTACTGTCCTTTGCCTTAAAGGGAGATTTCTCTCGAGCACCACTGGACTTGAAGGGAGATTCTGTTGTCTCAGTAGCAGCCTTAAATGGAGATTTCTCTCTTTTCTTTGAGCTTGACTTAAATGGAGACTCTTCTCTATCAGCTGAGGCTTTGAAGGGAGAACCTCTATCTCTATCATTTTGTGTACTGTCTGAATTAGATTTTAGGGATGACTTTTTCCCTTTTAACTCCTTCTCTGTTTTCCTGACTGAGGACCTATACTTTGATGATAAAACCTCTGGTACTGGTTCTTCCTCTGCTGGTCCAAGATCATCAAGATCCATAATGACTGAAATGAAAAAACTGTGGTATGGAGATTGGGTACTCTGAAAACACACCTGGTCTACAAATGGTAGTGCAGTAAACATTTAAACACTAAACACTCAGGCTGTTAGACTGTAAAAGCTTTTACAGTAGAAACTGTCTAAGGAAGCCACTTAACTCATTCCCTCCTAGACTATTTTTAGACCCAACCACTTTGAATTAATCTACCAAAAAGGAGCATTAACTAATGAAAAGGAGAATTTTAGATTTGTGTAGTTTTGAAACTATTGTGATAAATAGAGCATTTGCTCCTATGGAGCAAATGCTCTATTTATCACAATGGTTTCAAAAAATGAGTTTTACAGAGGTGCAAAAAGGCATCAATATGAGAGAATGGGTTAACCTTTCCCTGTTGAATATTTGTGTAAAAAATAATGACATCACAAATATTTATTTGCTGAATCGTTTTAATGGCATATAAACAGGACTTTTTGATATTGGTAAAAACTAAAGTGTCAGGTCTATTATAATTTCATATGCAAACAGAGCGACGCTGATCAGATGTCTTACAAAAGTCTAAATGTGCCATTTAACATGCAAAATTATGTACCATTATTTCAGCATAAATTAATAAAGCCTTTCCCTCATATAAACACCTTTTTATGCCCTTGCAAACAGAGTAAATCCAGATAAGACAGCTCCTGTACCAGCTGTTTGATCAAGGTCTACTCTGTTTGCTTATGAAATTATAACAGATCTGACTCAACAGTTTATTTGTACATATGCCATTATAAAAAAAAGCTAATAAATATTTATGATGTAATTATTTGTTCATGAATATTTAAAAGGTTAATAAAGGGTTAATAATTGTCCAATCCTAATGACAATCACAGGTGCAGTTTCTTATGCCAGTTAGTCTACCCATTACATTTTAACTAAATAATGCAATTAAGCACTGTTCTAAGTTCACAAGGGACCATAACTCTTGTAAAATGAATGTCAGTGTTAAGGCCTTTGCACTGCATAATCAACTTATGATGATAAATATGTGTACATGTACTAATTTATAAGCCAATAGTGTTGATAGTTATGAAGAAAATTGG
Organism: Azorinus chamasolen; assembly: GCA_963576725.1. Classification (NCBI taxonomy): domain Eukaryota; kingdom Metazoa; phylum Mollusca; class Bivalvia; order Cardiida; family Solecurtidae; genus Azorinus; species Azorinus chamasolen. The sequence continues at coordinate 26,824,806 of OY755243.1, read as the reverse complement.
ACTTATGAATAAGAAATTAAATGCAAATTTTCACTGCTCACAAAGAACCATAACTCTTATAAAATGTAAGTCACAGTTACTGCCCTTGCACTACATAATAAACTTATGATGGTAAATACATGATCCACATTACAAATCAAAAGCTTTGATTGTTATGACAAAATTTGAATTTTAGCACAAAATACATATGTCCCAAAAATAAAACAAGGGGCAAGATGAAAATGTGAAAAAGGGGAATAACTCAAAATATTGACACCAGAGTTATGGGTCTTGCGCATAACACTTTCTCTCATGATGGCTATTTATGTATGTGAAGTTTCAGATCAATTGCATCAGGAGACAAAGAGTAACTGTCCGGATTAGAAAATATGAACAAGAGCACCGCAAGACGGGGCAATATACGCCCGAAGGCTGTTCTATAAAATTATGTTGAAAAATAAAGGAGCAGTTAGTTGCACAAGAAATTGCTACCCGAAACTATCAAAGGGCAATAACTCCAGAATGAACAATGATATGAGAGTTATCTCACTGATATGCACAACTACACATCAGTATCTATCATTCCTGAAAGTTTGAAGAAATTATGTTGAAAAATAAAGGAGGAGTTAGTTGCACAAGAAATTGCTACCCGAAACTATCAAAGGGCAATAACTCCAGAATGAACAATGATATGAGAGTTATCTCACTGATATGCACAACTACACATCAATATCTATCATTCCTGAAAGTTTGAAGAAATTATGTTGAAAAATAAAGGAGGAGTTAGTTGCACAAGAAATTGCTACCCGAAACTATCAAAGGGCAATAACTCCAGAATGAAAAATGATATGAGAGTTATCTCACTAATATGCACAACTACACATCAGTATCTATCATTCCTGAACGTTTGAAGAAATTATGTTGAAAAATAAAGGAGGAGTTAGTTGCACAAGAAATTGCTACCCGAAACTATCAAAGGGCAATAACTCCAGAATGAAAAATGATATGAGAGTTATCTCACTGATATGCACAACTACACATCAGTATCTATCATTCCTGAAAGTTTGAAGAAATTATGTTGAAAAATGAAGGAGGAGTTAGTTGCACAAGAAATTGTTAACGGACGGACGGACAGGCGGACAGACGGACGGACATGCTAACAAATGGGTAGTTGTGTGACTTTTTCCTTTGATCTTTTCTTGTGTGACTAGTCCCACAAGAAAAACTATTTTTGGCTCTAACTTTGGAAAAGAATGATCTGGAAGCTAACCCTAACCCTAACCCTATGTCCCACAACTGGCCAGGTTAATGTCACAAGAAATGGCCAGGTTAATGTCACAAGAGATGGCCAGGTTAATGATTTTACTTGTGGGACTAGTTAGAAAAAGTCACACAACTACCCTTTGGTGAGTGCGGACGGACAGACGGACGGACAACATGCACCATACCATAATACGTCCCTTCGGGCGTATAAAAAAGGGAATATCAGTAACTAAAATATATTGAAGCTAGAGTTATGGACCTTGTGCATAACACTTTCTCTTATCTTTCTGATTCTGTATGTGAAGTTTCAGATCAATTGAATCTGAAAGAAAGGAGTAAATGTCCAGACAAATTTTTTGTCTACTGAAAAGGGGATGGATGGATGGAAAACTTAATCAAGTAACACCACCCAATCCCTAACTTTGTTGAGGGGGATATAACAAGAGAGTTTGAAGGAACACTAGTAAAAGCATGATATCTTAACCTTTTCCTCCATAAATATGCCTTTCTACACCTCTGTAAAAATAATCTATTGAAACCATTGTGATAAATAGAGCATTTGCTCCTATAGGAGCAAATGCTCTATTTATCACAATGGTTTCAAATTACAAAATTCTAAAATTTTCCTTTTCTCTAGTTAATGCTCCTTTTCGGTAGATTTATTCAAAGTGGTTGGATCTAAAAATAGTCTTGTCAGGGTCTACACTGCCTGTATAGTTGGATCATAAAATAATGCATTTGTTGATGTTTACCAAAATGTTCAGCAGTCCCTGATCAGATGCCAAATTTCCAATTCAGCAGCTCGTCCAAATTTACATTAATTTGTAAAGCACAGAACACACTTGATTTATAGGGGACTAAGATCTATCCTACCCTTTAATTAAGCAATCCTTTGAATACTATTGTTTGACAGTAGACGAGACCATTCAGTATCAAATGGTACAATTCATGAGAATAATTTGAATGACCGACAGTGCAGACCCTGATCAGACCATCAGAGGGCTCATCTAGGAGCCCACTTATCTGGATCTACTCTGTTTGCAAATACCACAGTACACTTGTTTCCGGCATTCAAAGATTTAACCTCCACCTGGGTTAGCTGATATACTGAATGTGCTTTCCAGAGTGAAATATGACCATCACCAGTTCAGAGGTCCAGATAAGATGCATAAATTAAATTATTTCAAGAATAACTTCCTTATTTCTCCACCAAATCCTATGTTGTGACCACTCTTTACAATCATCTCAAAGAGACGATTCTAAAGTGTGGTCACAACATAGGGTTTGGTAGAGATATGACAATTTTAGCATTTGAGTATGAATATTTATCTGTTGCTAGGACGATTTTAGTTTTTGAGTATTCACATTTATCTGTTGCTCTGTACTTAATCCTTTGAATGCTGAATATTCCAAGTGTAATGGTCCATATGTGTTAGTTATAGCATCCATTCTGTTTGAAGGGATTAAATTTTGAGGATTTGACTGACAAACACTGAACACCCTGATGAGAGGATTCCTACAGGAACCTTCTGATATGGGAAAACTTTACACTGTTTGCAACAGGAATCTTCTGATATGGGTTTACACTGTTTGCAGTTGCCAGTACACACAGTTTCTACATTCAAAGTATTGACTCTTTGCATGCTATGTAACTGTTATCAACTCTTATCATCTACTTCAATTCTCCAGGTTAACCCTTTACTCCATAAATACACCTTTCTACCCCTTTGCAAACAGAGTAGACCCAGATCAGACGGCTCCTATAGAGCCGTCTGATCAGGGTCTGCTCTGTTTGCTTTTGATAAAATGTAGATCTGATTCTACAGCATGTCAAGATAAATAATTATTTTGTTCATATGCCATTATAAAAATTCAGTGAATTAATAGTCATAATGTCAGTATTTCTTGCCTGAATATTCATGGAGTAAAGGGTTAATATATTTTCCATTTTTCTTCAAAATACAATCAGTGTCAAGTAGTTGTGCATGTCATCAAATTATCATGCATAATCCATCCATTGATAAGAATTTTATATAAAATCAGAAAACATAAAAACAATAGGAAAGGGTGGAAATTAAAGATATTTTGCAAAATTCACAAAACCATATACAAAGAGCTTCAAAAAACAAAAGTACACACATTTTAAACTGAAATTCTGGCATGTCTAGAAACCATTATAATAACTTATTCCCCGCTGTATCCTTGATAAGAGTTTTTGAAAATGAAGGTATGAGCATTAGAATTCATTATGATCTTACAGCAAACGTGCTGGTCTGTTGTAAACAAATGGAAAATATGAAATATTACTGTAAATGACATATTGCTAAAAAGGGAGCAATGTTGACCTAAAGCTGAAAAATAGACAGTGTTGACCTATAGCTGAAAATAGACAGATTGAACTATAGCTGAAAAATAAACTGAGTAGACAGACCGAAAGTCAATTTTTCACACCATAATTATTTACTCTAAATATTCATACTTGCCTGGTTTGTAATACGGTTGAATCAATCATTTCAGAATGAAACTTTAAAATGAAACTAATTGAGTAGCAAAAAGTGCAGACCCTGATCAAACTCATTCTGAAGGAGCAATCAGATCTGGGTCTACACTGTTTGACTAGGCTTGTCTGTCCAAATATTCAGGGTACACAGTTTAAGTTCTATATTTTTATAAGTTCTATATAGCCAGCAACAATGGAAAGAGAAGGCACTCAAATACATATAGACCCCAATCAGCAGGCACAGGCTCTCATCTCAGACTAAACTTTTTATAGCAGTGACTGATCTGGGTCTATACTGTTTACCAATTCTTGATAACAAAATTAATACAAACCATTTGGATCCAGTTGAGTCTTACCAAGATCCAACTGCTTAACCTTTTCCTCCATGAAAATTCACGTAAGACACAATGATGTCATGAATATTAATTAGATTAAGTTGTTATAATTATAATAGCACATGGAAACAGGCAGAAGCTGAGAATCATATCTATATTATATTATAAGCAAACAGAGCCGACCCTAATCAGACAGTTCCTACAGGAGATGTCTGGTCTGGGTCTACTCTGTTTACAAAGGCATAGAAAGGCGTATTTATGGAGTAAAAGGTTAATACTTTAACCATTTCCTTCATTGTCATGCATTTGCAAACAGAGTAGACCTACAGTAGTTGTCTGATCAGGGTCTGTTCTGTTTGCTTTTAACATGATATATATCTGATTCTACAGCTTTTGTCCAAGCACAACATTTCATTGAAAAATTTACATTATAAAAGTTTAGCTAATAAATATTCATGATGTCATTATTTCTAACATGAATATTGAACAGGGAAAGGGTTAAGAGAGGAAACAATGGAAGGTAAACCATGAGAATTGAATCAGAAAACAGTTATTTTACAGAGAAAAAAAATCATATCATCAATCAATATTGATTTATACCAAGGTATACTGTCGCATTACCTGAAATACAGACTTGCAAAATAATGTTGAAGATTATTTTTGATAATGGCACCAAAATAAATGTTCACGCAAAATAGCAGAAAAAACAATTGACATTCTTCACAACAAATAGCTATACACAGTGCAAATAATGTCTATAGAGCCACAACATAAAACAATATGAATGGGTCTTAACCCATTCCCTCATACTGACGACTTTTGATGACTCTGTAATAGTCACTTTGTGAAACCATTGTGATAAATAGAGCATTTGCTCCTATAGGAGCAAATGCTCTTTTTATCACAATGGTTTCAAACTACAAAATTCTAATTTTTTCCTTTTCTCTAGTTATTGCTCCTTTTCGGTAGATTTATTCAAAGAGGCTGTATCTAAAAATAGCCTATGAGGTAATGGATTAACCCTTATCCAGCAGTCAAGAAACAAAGTTTCCTTAAATTGGGATCTGGAGCAATTTTTGACTCGTTCCAATCCAATCACAAGAGCGAGTGCCAAACAGCTTGGATGATGTTCAGTTACGAGATGTTCAAACGAGATGTTCAATTACGAGATGTTCAATTACTAGGTATCTCATCTGGACACAAGTCATGTGCAAATGTCAGGCGGTGGACAGCCAGATAAGGGTTAAACTTTATCATGAAAAGCATGATACACATGTGCAAACAACTTGGATCCAGATAAGACGCCAAGTAGCTTCAATGGTCTCAACAGGATCCAATCTGTTTGACAACAAGAAATTACCCTGTTTGAGATGATTCTAAAGGGTGGTCACAATCTAGGGTTTGGCGAGGAAATGATGTTTTTACGATTTGACATATGTCTCTTTATCTATGGAACTGTAGACATTACTCATTTGTTTTCAATTTACAAATATTACAACAATTTGCAGAGCAGCAGTCAAATGTGCGTATTCAAATACTAAAATCGTCCTTTCTCCGCCAAACCCTATGTTGTGACCACTCTTTAGAATCGTCTCTTTGAGACGATTCTAAAGAGTGGTCTCAACATAGAGTTTGGTGGAGAAATAAAGAAGTTATTCTTGAAAGTGTTTTAATTTACACATCTTATCTGGACCTCTGATTCGGATATCTTATGTATTGAATAAGAATGTAACAGAGCTGGTAACTGTGCATTGTGCAGCTTGGTGCAAACCCATCCCCTACATATTCCTAAAACCTTACCCACTTTCTTCTTTGTTCTGGGAGTACTGGTTGATGCTGCTGCATGTTTGGAAGCATTGACAAAAGTTAGTTATGTGATCATACATACATGAGTACAATATTGCAGATGATGATAACCCTTTATCTCATAGAAATACTTTTTCATGCCTCTGCAAACAGAGTAGACCCAGATCAGACCACTCCTGTGGGAGCAGTTTGATCAGAATCTGCTCTGTTTGCTTTCAGAATAATATAGACCGGATTCTACGATTTCTGCCAAAGGCAGATAATCCTGTGTTCATATGCCATTTTTAAATACCTGTAATACATTGTAATGTGTATTCATTATGCCATTATTTATTACATTAATATTTCATGAGGTAAAGGGTTAATCCTATCAATGCAAAGCTCTACAAGTTGTTTCGTTCCGTTCTAGAACAAAGTAGATTTCATAAAAACTGTCACCATGTCCTCAAAAGGATATACTGTAATTTGAATTTTACTGTGCCTAGTTAATCCTTTCTTTCTCTGTTGAATATTTATGTACGAAATATTGCCATCATGAATATTTATTAGCTAAATTTCTTTATGAGGTATTTCTTTATGATCTACCCCCTTACTTTATACAGGAATTTGTATTGACAGACACTTTAGAGTTAAGATCTTTTACAATATCATAAGCAAACTGAGCAGACCAAGATCAGATGGCTCCTGTTTGAATGGAGGAGGTGGCCATTTCGCTGTGGCCCAGAAATAGTTGTCAATGTGCATATCGAATGGTTTATGTGCCGGGTCACAGCATAATGGCCGCATCTGTTCAAAACGAAAGTTGGAGAAAGAAAACTGGCGCTTCGTAGCAGACTGGAAATAGCCAGCGTTGTTTTAACTGCTGTGAGTTGAATGTTTTTCGATATTGTTTCAGCATAATTCGCATTTTTGTCAAAAAGTTTAACAAATACAGATCCCCCTATATACGTCTATGCACCCTCACCAGAGTCACATCGTTTTGCAGATTCATGGTCTTGCAGCGACAAGAATAAGCAATATTTAAGGAAGGCATTAATTTTGCTGATTAGTATATGGAATTTGGAACCGATCAAGACCTAAATGATTTAAATCGGTGTTGAATTGACTTTGCTGTAAGACTTTGAAAAACATGACTGTTGTATTTTCCGCCGCTGACCTGGCCTAGTTAGCTACCTTTCAATACATATATAGACCCGACAGGAATTTTTTTCGGGTCATGTTTTTCTTGTGTTTCTGAGTGGTTTGGGATACAAATATATAGTTTTGGGTTTGTTTTGCATACTTCGATCATAAATTGGGGGTGGGGGTGGGGGGGGGGGGGGGTGGGGGGGGTTCCCAACATGCGTCGGGTACCTTTGATTTTGTTCATAGATATTCAGTAGCAATTGAAATTTGGATAGAACACCATGCAAAACAGTACAGACTCTGATCAGTGCAATTCACTGGTCTGTATCTAAACTGTTTGAAAGGAATCTAGAGGTCCTTTCTCATGATACAGGTCCTATTATATACACTTCCATGGTTAATGCATTCGTAGTAATATCTCAATATGTTATACTCCAGAAGTCTGGGGGAAATATTTCACGTTTACAAAATAAACAAATATATACACACACTGGTCTAATTATACAGAAATTTAGATAATCAGTATATTTTATAGGAATATTTTCATTGGGATATATGAGATATCACTACAATTATATTATAAGCTGAAAATCAATATATAGATACAATGTACATGTATATGCCATATGTAGTGAATACATACATTCTTTACACATATACACACCATGTGTTACATAAATTTACAGTCTTGCAATGAAGCTACTGATTTGACCATGTAATTACTATATATAATAACTATATGTATTCACCTTTTCAACTTACACCAAAGAGTGACTGCTCTTTTTTAGAATTTCATTACAAACAATTTTACCATATAAAATAAATGTCTAAATATTTGCTAATATAAAATATAAATAAAAGATCAAATTTAATCGAAAGAAAATAGCTATATGTGTATGTAAACAGACTATATCGCCCCAAAATGCTATGTTGACATAACGCTACATTACATTGTAAATAGTGTGTTCTGAATATGTGAAGCTGGCAAAAGCATTTGATCTATTAACCCTTTCCTTTGTATGAATGTGTTTTCACGCATTTGAAAACAGAGTAGACCCAGATAAGACGGCTCCTATAGGAGCCGTCTGATAAGTGTCTGCTCTGTTTGCTAGTGAAATTTGGAAGATCTGTTTCTATAATTTCTAAACTGGCTACATGTATAATGTTCCACCTTCAATATTTCATTACAACTATTTTGTCCATGAATATTCAGTAGGTTATGAAATTTGGAATAAACACTGAACAGGGAAAGGGTTAAGCCTTTACTCAATAAATATTTCTCTTAGAATAAAAACATCATGAATATTAATTAGCTGAAGAGTTTTATAATAACACAGGACATTTGGCTGCGACAGAAACTGTAAAATCAGATTTATGATACTACATTAACCCTTTCCCTGTTCTGTGTTTATTTCAAATTTCAATACCTACTGACTATTCCTGAACAAAATAGTTACAACGAAATATGGAAGATAGAGCAATGTAGCCATTGTAGAAAGTAAAGGAACAGATCTATCAAATTCCATTAGCAAACAGAGCAGACCCTGATCAGATGGCTCCTCTAGGAGCCATCTGATCTGGGTCTACTCTGTTTGCAAATGCTTGAAAACACGTTTATATGAGGGAAAGGGTTAAGTAAATGGAGCAGAAACTGATTGGACAGCTCCTACAGGAGCCGTCTGGTCTGGATCTGGTCTCTTTGCAAGGGCATTAAAAGTCATGTGTATGAAGTAAAGGGTTAACCCTTTCCTCCATAAATACGCCTTTCTATGCCTCTGTAATATTAAACCACTTCTTGAAACCATTGTGATAAATAGAGCATTTGCTCCTATAGGAGCAAATGCTCTATTCTTCACAATGGTTTCAAACTACAAAATTCTAAAATTTTACTTTTCTCTAGTTAATGCTCCTTCTGGGTAGATTCATTCAAAGAGGTTGGGTCTAAAAATAGCCTATGGAGGAATGGGTTAAGTGACAATTTTTTGACAGGTCATTGATGACCAGAGGTTATTATTTTAACTGGCATTTAATTTTGGATTTCAGATATTTTTTATGAAAAGTACAATTTACACAATATTCATACAAACTGTAAATTGTAAAAGATCAAAATATGAAAAGATTAACCAACACAAAACAAAATTATGCTCCCTGATAATTATGAACCATCCTACTGTGCTATGTTCTGTTGCTCAATAGATATGCCTTTGATGCCTTTGCAAACAGAGTAGACTCAGATCAGATGACTCCTGTAGGAGCCATCTGATCAGGGTCTGCTTTAACCTATTCCCTCATATTGACGGCTCTGCAGAAGTCATTTTGTGAAACTATTGTGATAAATAGAGCATTTGCTCCTATAAGATTTTTGTTTCAAACTACAAAATTCTAAATTTTTCCTTTTCTCTAGTTAATGCTCCTTTTCGGTAGATTTATTCAAAGAGGTTGTATATAAAAATAGCCTCTGAGGTAATGGGTTAATTGCTTATGGAATTACACAGTTCTGATTCTACAGTTTCTGCATTACCAAATATTCATGTGTTCATATGCCATTATAAGAATCCATGTAATTAATAGTCATGATTAGGGCTGTCATGATACACTAACGTATTCGAATTATTCGAATATCGTTTCTGGCGGTGAGTGTATCATATTCGATACCCAAAGAACCGAATATTGACGAATACAATTAGACATAAAGGAAATTAACAAAATTAAAAGAAAAACAACATATTTTCGCCAGAAATAATTGAAATATGAGCGAAACATTCCAGCTGCGAAACGTCTTTTCGCAGTGACACCAAGGGAGATGACTCTTGATGACTTCTTATGTTTACAAATCACGACACCGTGTGTTGGTCCTGTTGGATTCAACAGGATTAATAATTGTACTCTTGCATTCACTTTTTGCAGAAAAGTAGTCAAATGGTTCAAATACACGAAACAATTACCGAAAACAAGTTTGTTTTGATAGGACTAATTCTTAGTTTTTACGACAACCGCAAACTGTTGTTTCATAACAATGTCGGGGCCGAAAGAGATTTTCAGACTCCAACCAAATAGAAAAAGCACCGTCTGGAATCATTTAGGGTTTCTGACGGGATCAGAAGGAAAAACCAACAATGAAATCACTGTTTGTAAAGTGTGCCACCACGAAATGAAGTAATACTGCTAGTTGTTGGCTCTAGCGGTTAGTTATCGGAGCGCCCCAATGTCTGAACGTACCCAAAATTTATTGACCAAATTTCGTTCACGATTCACCAGAAATGGACGAAACCAGCCGGCTATATTCAATTAGATACAGTGTAATGCACTGTATTTTGATGGTGCTTGAAAGGTTCTTGAATTTGAATTAGTATTATTTTATGCATATTGCCTAAAGAGTAAAAGACTAAAATAGGACTGGACCAGGTTACTTTTGAACAAGTTTCTTTTCAGTGTTTCTAGTGTATGTGACTTTGCCAATTAAATATTTATAATATATATAATAACTCATACTTTTCCCTTGCTTATCAGCACATGTCCAGTAGCATTTTCATTATAAGCTTAAAAATTCCTAATCCTAAATATGGACTCAGTCTGGACATGCTTTGGCTTAAGTAACTCTTATTAGCTTTTATGTAACTGTATTCGTATTCGTGAATATTTATTCGTATTCGCTATACTGTATCGTGATACGTATTCGTATTCGCTACATGGGCGTATCGTTGCAGCCCTAGTCATGATGTCTTTATTTCTTTCATGAATATTTATGATGTAAAGGGTCAAGTGTTAAATACTAGCCTACATCTTATCAAATACTTCATTAACCCTTTCCTCCATAAATATGCCCTTCTACGTCTCTGTAAAAGTCACTTTATGAAACCATTGTGATAAATAGAGCATTTGCTCCATAGGAGCAAATGCTCTATTTATTACAACTGTTTCAAAACTATACAATTCTAAAATTTTCCTTTTCTCTAGTTAATGCTCCTTTTCTGCAGATTTATTCAAAGAGGTTAGATCTAAAAATAGCCTATGGAGGAATGAGTTAAGTCATTTAATCACACAAAATGCTCTCTTATAAGTGTATACATGTATATGTATTTTCAAGAATGCCTACAGAAATGGCAAGTTGGATCAAATATTAACCCTTCGCTTGCTGAATTCTAAAATACATTTCTCCTTCTTTACCCATGCCCTGTTGTATAACTACATATATCTTCACTGTGTACAAGTATTTCACTGTGCAGTCACTACTGTGGAGTGCACTGGTTGCACAATCAATTTGTAAATAGTGCAGACCCTGATGAGACAGCTCCTGCAGGAGCTGTCTCATCTGGGTCTTCACTATTTACAGATAGGTATATTGACGCGAATAGCAAGCGAAGGGTTAAGAAACAGCCAAAAAGGATCTAGTTTTCTATCAACTATTTTTTGTTTGATCAAGTGTAATGAGATACGAGTGAATAAAGTTGGTACAGAGAACTTACTATTTACTCCGATATCAAAATCCTCTGCAATTTCGCTCTTTAATGAATCTGCCACATTGGAATCATCTGAGTATGACCTCATCAGTTTCGGAGAAGGAGATCGGCGGCGTAAATTTGGTGACGGGGATTGAGCTCCAGCTCTAGGCGAAGGGCTACGCCTTGCCACTGGAGGTTTAATAGGAGAAGGTGATCTGCTATGACTACCAGATGTTGGCCGTCCAGATCTTGATGGTGGAGGCGAGGGACCTCGTCGGCCATAGTGTCGTGTTGGGGGAGGGGAAGGGGTGAGCCTAGCTCCTGGTCTACCAGCCTGTTTAGTAGATATTAATGAATACTGTAAAATTCTTATTCAAACAATATTGAAATAAATGAAAATCAAAAGGCAATGATGGCTCTAAACCTCTTACCTGAATGAAAGCTCCATTTAAACTAATTTGCTTAACCATAGATTCCATAAGTAGAAGTGAAAAGATACTATTTTCTCTCTTATCATGATTTCAGTCAAATTAAAAGCTCTGCAGAGTTTGTGTTATTACTGCTACTGTAAATCTCCGACTTTGAATAAATATTACTTGACTTGATTAGAATATGTCACATATAGATTATTGGTGCAAGAGTACCTTATGTTTGGGTTTTTCAAAGCTGTCACCCGAGGAGGATGGCAGACCACCAACAAACTCTGCCAGACTTTCCTCCTCAGAGGTCAGAACAACATCAGTAGCATGGCGCAACGAGCTCTTCAGTGTAAATGGGGAGGCTGCAAAATCAAATAACAGATATAGTGGCTTAACACTTTCCCTCATATAAATGCTTTTCATGCATTTGCAAACAGAGTAGACCCAGATCAGATGGCTCCTGTAGGTGTATGAGGAGTTGGATACACATTGATGGGATGTACAGACAAGAGCAAGGCTAGATGTCTCTCACCATGTGTGGTGCCTAAAAGCACATAGCCATATATAGTAATGTCTCAAGTGGGAATTAAACCCAGTTGTCCTGGGTAGAAAGTCCATGACGTCACTCTTGAGTCAATTAATATTGGTTCGCTAATATATACTAGATATACTAGAAGTTATGCATATCAAAGGTAGGGGTGTTGACAAACAACACAATGCTGATGCATCTTTAAAAAGAACTAGAATTGTGTCCATAAAGCATGGATGCACTCATTTAGCTTTTAAAGAACTAGAATTGTGTCCATAAAGCATGGATGCACTCATTGAGCCATTCCATTAAGGTACGGTGTGTAACTATGTCATGCCACAACTGGAATCTCTTACTTTGTGCAAATCTACATATCGATATTGTCAATGTTGTTTATCAGTGAAAGTTTCAAACAAATCCTATTAAACTTTTCATGACTTTGATGCACATGATATTAAACATATCAAATAAAACAAAACAAAGCAATAAAGGCCACAATTTTGTCTAAACGTGATCACAGTTGAAATTCCTTTCTTTATACAGAGCTACAGATAAAGGTGCATTCCCAAATACTAAAATCATCATTTCTCCACAAAATCCTATACTGTGACCACTCTTTAGAATCGCCTCTTTGAGGCGATTCTAAAGAGTGGTTACAGTATAGGGTTTGGTGGAAATATAAGGGAGCTATTCCTGAAAATGTTTAAATTTATGCATCTTATCTGGACCTCTGTTTGTATATATATCTTCATATTAATATTGTTCATCTGTGAAGGTTTGAAACAAATCTGATTACTGTTGCAGGAGGAGTTTGTCACACATGACTTTGTACCATATATACCGGTATATAGGGTTAAAAAATTGTAGGTTCATTTAGGAGGTCAATTGTCATCTTATACAGTTAACACTGAAGAAAACAAAGGGACATAATCCTGTCAATAATTCCCTTCATTATGTTCATTTTCCAATCAATGTTTTACATCTGTGAAAGCTTCAAATAAATCTATAAACAGCTTGAATTAACATGTGATTATGTTCCAATGGCTGATTTTATGGCTGAATGCATGTAACAAAAATGTGACGTGTATTTTGACATGATAATCTTTGAAAAAGGCCCTTAGTGGTCGAAATATTAGATCAGAGCATTTCAAGTATTTATGTATGAGATTATGAGTAACTTGGTCTCATCAGGATCCTGTTTGTCTCTCATTCAATAGTTTCTCAAAAGCTTAATAATGGTTATAAGGTAAGATTTGAAACAACTCCAGATTTTGGCAGAAATTATTTTTTAGCATAATTCATCCTTTTCACCTTTGAATATTCATGTAAGAAATAATGACATCATTTTATACATGTATATCAATTTTAAACTTGCATTGGTATTGGTAGAAACTGTAGAGTCAGATCTATTATAATTTCATAAGCAAACAGAGCAGACCCTGATCAGACAACTCCTACAGGTGCCGTCTTATCTGATGTTCTTTATTTGCAAAGATGTGAAAAGGCATTTTATACTTAGGGTTAACCCTTTCCCTGTTCTATGTTTATTACCAATTTCAATACCTAACAATATCCATGGACAAAATAGTTATAATGAAATATGGAAGGTAGAACATTGTAGCCATTTTAGAAAGTATAGAAAACAGATCTATCATATGCCATCAGCAAACAGAGCAGACCCTGATCAGACGGCTCCTATAGGAACAGTCTGATCTGGTTCTACTCTGTCTGCAGATGCGTGAAAACACATTTATATGAGGGAAAGCGGTAAACTAATGAAATACATTTCAGTTTGTATTATTTGTAAACTCCAAAGTAGTCTACATGTATACAGTAAAACCTCTCTATAATGGCCACTAAATTACATAAAGTATTTTGTGTTAAAGGCAGGTGGCTGCTTAAAGCAAGGTGAAAGTAAAACAGAATGCTCCTATAGGAGCGTTGTTTTACTTTCACCTTGCTTTAACCCTTTCCCTCATATAAACGTGTTTTCACGCATTTGCAAACAGAGTAAATCCAGATCAGACGGCTCCTAGAGGAGCCGTCTGATCAGGGTCTACTCTGTTTGCTAATAGAATTTGATAGATCTGTTTCTTTGCTTTCTAAAATGTCTACAATGGTCCACCTTGCATATTTCTTTATAACTATTTTGTTAATTAATATTCATTAGGTATTGAAATTTGAAATAAACATAGAACAGGGAAAGGGTTAACCAACCACCTGCCCAAAATATCAACTAATTAACACAGTTTAGTGGCCGTTAATAAGTTTTACTGTAATTGTTATTTACCTTTCTTCTGTGTGGACCCTTGCTGGTGTATAGGGGCCAGAGGGGCCTGTTTCTGACTACTTTTGGCAGGAGCTGTTGGTTTGGAGGTCACTGAGGTCAGTGGGGGTTCAGAAGAAGCAGCAAGGGCAGGGGCTTTTTTCATGAACTTGCCGCCATCTCGGCCTATCTTAACACTCTCTGTTGTTTGCGAATCTGAAATCTATGTTATTAAGTACAAAAAATAAGAAAGTGATCATTCCGTCTACAATATATTTCTAAGTTTCAATAATTTTGGAACAAGGACTATGTATTGGTTTTCTCTTATTTTGTGTAATTTGCTGAATGCTTGACCTCATAGGAAAGCCTTCTCATGCCTTTGTAAAAAGTGGATCCAGATCAGACTGCTCCTGTAGGTGCCATCTGATCAGGATCTGCTCTGTTCGCTAATGAAATAATAAAGATATGATTCTTCTGTTTCTGTCATGGTAAGATATTCTCTTGTTCAAAAAGCCATTATATTAAGATGTGTTTGTGAAATGCCCCTGATATGACTTTTGACCTTGATGTATGAACTTGACCTTAATAAGTCACCCCTAAATATGTTCACCTCCATAAGTTGCACATGCATGCTAAGTTTGAAGAATGTATGTGCAACAGCTACAAAATTATCGCCAACATTAAAGTTGGGAACAAACCAACCAACCAACAGACAAATAGAGCAAAAACAATATGCCCCCCTTGGGGCATAATAAAAATTCAGCTACTGATATTCCAAGTCATTTTTTGTTTAACTCTTTCACCGCCGCAGTCGCATAAATGCACCATGACAAATAGTGCATTCCCAGATTAGACGCCGCCTTTTCAAGGCGGCGTCTGATCAGGGACTTCGCTATTTGTCTCAATCTCTATTTCTATATATGTGCTTTATTCCTTTGAAATTTGCATTTATTTATCTCATTTCCTTATTTTACTCAATGATTTAACAAATTTGGATTGCAGACGACAATTAGAAATTTGGCGCCGAAAGGGTTAATACTAAATAGGGTTAAGTCCAGGAAAGGAATGATGATTTTCAGAAACTTTAATTGCATACCGTGACATCATTTCAAACACATTTAGTTTTGAGCAGAACTCATGTTTTCCACAATTCAAAAATACACCAATATGAGGTCTTACTAGGTCTCCACTTGATTTTGCCATTTTAACAAGACTGAAGCTCTCATCACTGTCAGAATCCAAAGTGAAAGTTCTTCGTGTAGCCGCTCGCTGCTGTATCTTCCCAGTAAGAGCTGTAACTTTGTCAAGAGCACTGGAGCCCTGCTTCTGTTGTCTGCCACCAGCTGACATCTGACTCCCTGGTCGTGACCCACTGCCTTGGTTGGGCTGGGAACCATATCCCCTGTGAAACATACATTGCATCTAAAAACTGCAACCAGTATTCTCAACATGTGTGTGAAAATTTTAGCAAAGGTGTACCCACTACAAAATGCAATAGATTTTTTTTCATAAAATCTTAGAAAATGTTTACATGTATTATTAAACAGGTAAAAAATCTAAGAGAATAACTTTCATTGCTAAATTTATGCCAGTCAATATAACATTGCATTTTGTTGACAGTATGAGAAACGACAAAGAAAAAAGTCATTAAACTAGAGCTATAACAGAAGGTAATTAATACCATCACAACACTGCATTAACCCTTTACTCCATAGATACACCCTTTAACGTCTTTGCAAACAGAGCCATCTGATCAGGGTCTGCTCTGTTTGCTCATAAAATAATATAGATCTAATGCTGCAGTTTCTGCCAAGGCTAAAGGTTCCTGTGTTCATGTATCATTCTAAAATTCCCTGTTCTATATTTACTCCAAATTTCAATACCTACCGATTACTCATGGACAAAATAGTTGTAATGAAATGTGGAAATAGGAACATTGTAGCCATTTTAGAAACTACAGAAACAGATCTATCAAATTTCATTATCAAACAGAGCAGACCCTGATCAGAAGGCTCCAATATATTAACTCTTTCTCTCATAACAACCCCTTTTCAAGTGTTTGCAAACACAGTCGATCCAGATCAGATGGTTCATGTAGGAGCCATTTGATCAAGGCCTATTCTGTTTGCTTATTGAATTATATAGATGTGATTTAACAGTTTCTGCTATGGTAAAAATATCCTGTGTTCACATACCATTACCAGCATAAAACTAATAAATATTCTTGATATCTGTATTTCTATATGAATATTGAACAGGTAAAGGGTTAACTCTTTCCTTCATATAAATGTCTTTTCACACCTTTGCAAACAGAGCAGAAACAGGTCAGACACCTAGTGTAGGGGTCCTTTTTTATAATGGCATATAAACTAAGAATTTTTTTTGTCATGACAGGAATTGTAGAATCTGATCGATATAATTCGAAAAGCAAACAGAACAGACTCTGATCATACGGCTTCTCTGTTTCAAAAGGTGTTTCTATCAGGTAAATGGTTAAATTATTCAATACCTAACACGTATAGCAATATAACTGTTTTTAATTGTGTTTAACATTTAAACAGTTTTTTTCCTGTTAATTTTGGCCCCCAAATAAGAAATCCTACCAGAAGGAACTATTTTCTAGAAATACATTTCATACTGACTGCTGTATATAGATATTGATCCTTTATTTTGGAAATATATATTAGTCTCAAATATTTTCAAAGATAAAAACTGTTTCACTGTTTTTGAAATGGAATGGAAAAAAGATCTTTGAGAAAATAAAGTTACCTAGCGTAGTGTGGGTAATCTCAAAACAATTATACAATACCTGGTCTGTGTACTTGGTGCTGGACTTGAACTTGCCACTTGAGGTTTCTTTACAAATTTACTTGCTGCTGCATTTTCCTCAGCTTCTTCAATACTCGGAGTTTTCTTCTTGAGAAACTTACTGGCTGCTGGTGAGGCAACAACAGCCTTAGGCTGAACAGGCACATCTTCTATGTCACTTGAGATAGAGATGCTCTCACCCAGATCCTCAAAATTAACACTCTTCTTCTGCAGTGATGTTTTCTGTGTCAGAGAGCTGATGTACTCCTGAAAAGCAATTGAATCAAAATCTTACCAATACAGAGCTATCAATAAGAGAAAGACTGATATATAAAACATTTATTTCTAATCCAAACCATATCTTGGAGTTTGGTGGAGAAATATAAATGGCCAAAATCTCATCACCACTTAAACCTTTATTCCATGAATATGCATGTAAAAAATAAGACATCATGTATATTAATGAGATTAATTGTTATAGTAGCACATGGACACAAGAAGCTTTAGCAATGACAGAAACTGTGGAACCATATTTATATCATATCATATCATCAGCAAACAGAGCAGACCCTGATCAGACAGCTTCTACAGGAGCCATTTGATCTGGGTCTACTCTGTTTGCAAAGATGTATTTATGGAGTAATCGGTTTAAAGAAGACATTTATTATAAATCACCCACTTTCCCAGGATCATAAAGTACATGTATGCTGTTTGAATATGAGCAAGATCTATAAAGAAGTGAGAGCAAAAACTGTAAAATAAAACCTTTTTTTTTTTAAAACCCTTTACTCCATGAATATTCATGTAAGAAATAAAGACATCATGAATATTAATTAGATTAATTTGTATAATGGCATATTAACACATGAAATGTTTGCCTAAGTAAAAACTATAGAATCAGATCTATATTATTCCATTAGCATTAGACTTAGTTGGGTGGTCACTGTAGATAAGTTTTACAGTAATACAAACATTTAGCTCGTCCTCTGGCTTGTGTATTTTTTCTCCTCGTAGCTGACTGTTGGCTTTCTGCAACAGTGCAGCTGTAGATCCTGCATTCCTCCTCTGCATTCTCAGTGACTGTCATTCATGACCTGAAACAGACATGATTTAATGATTACATATTTAAAGAAAGGGTAAAAGATTATGGCTTTTTATTATTTTACCGAACATTTTTTACCTACATTTAGGTCTTCATCAGGGTACAAAATATACCGATCAATACACTGAGGTGCACATTTTTAGGTAACTTTAACAAAAGGATAGATCGTAGTTTTCATGGAAGTGTAATAATTGCTGTAGTGTACAGCGTTAATTTGAAAGTTGAGATCAGCGGATCCTAGCCTTCAGACGCTCCACAGGAATCTTCCAGGCATGATCAGGTGAGTGTTTGTATCAAATATTTTTTATAAAAGACCATATATAGAATATATAAATAAATATATCAGTGTATGTCAGTGTTTTCTTTTCATCCAGACAGACTAGTTGTGGCATTGCTGTCACACTGTAGTGGCTCAAAGTTTGGGAAATTCGGGCTCCTCATAGGTTCTGTGGGGTGGAGAGGTGGGTGGGTTAATTGGCAAGTATATTTTCAATCGTCATCTTCCGTAGGATGTGTTGTCGGTTTTTCTGGTGCTAGGATTTTTTTTATTAAAATGTGGGTATCTCCTAATCCTAATATGGAATACTTCATTTCTGATGGAGAGAGTGCAATGAGCTTAAGTGGAGATACATAAATATGGGTGCCTGTCAGTTTGGAGAAGGGTGTGGTGAAAATTTAGGATTCAGTCTGAGTCCTTCGATGTAGTAATATCTAGGAAGTCTGCTGTTGTCTCGCTAATGGTTATGGTGAATTTGATGTGTTCATGATAACTATTTAACCCTTTCCCTCATATAAACGTGTTTTCACGCATTGCAAACAGAGTAGACACAGATCAGAAGGCTCCTAGATCAGGGTCTGCTCTGTTTGGTTGTAGAATTTGAAAGAACTGTGCCTTTACTTTCTAAAATAGCTACATTTATCCACCTGCCAGTTTTCATTATAATTATTTTTCCATAAATATTCAGCAGGTATTGAAATTTGGAATAAACATGAAACAGGGAAAGGGTTAAGGCGGGTGCTGGTGAATTCGCCTAATGACCAACTCGCCTACAATTAGATATATAGTAACCCAAATGGTGAATTCGCCTAGAAAGCAATTATATAGTGATTGTATTTCACACCTTATATTACAGGTAGATCTACCAGTAACATGCCAATGAAACAAAGCTGTTTGTAACAAGAACTTGCCTTGTTGTTTTCTTATCCAAATGTTTTGTTTTTTTAATTAAACCAAAAGATCAGTGTAGACCCTAATCGCTACGCGCAAATTTGATAACCCGGTTGAAAGGGGTGGGTGCAAACAGAATGCACCATTATTATACTGAAAATAAAAATGCTTGCACCAACATAAGAAAATATAAGTATTATACATATAGATGGCTAGGGTAAATATTGGGTTACTTTAATTTAGTTTAAAAATAACACAGTCAGTAAAACCATATTTAAGTAAATTGGCAAAATCCGATTCCCAGTCCCATCAGTGACTTTGTAGGGAGGGAATAATGCCATGCCAGAATTTATTTACTTTCCATCCGCACAAGTATATATTTTGATATAAAATCGAAATATAAATGGTTATCAACGGAGTGAGTATATAAACTTTCAAATGCATATGATGATCAGGGGCTATACTCAAAAGTTCAATCTTGGTCAACACTACATGAAAACACGTTTTGTTATGTTATCGATACCTTACAATAGGTGCGAAATACAATCACTATGTAATTGCTTTCTAGGCGAATTCACCATTCGGGTTACTATATATCTAATTGTAGGCGAGTTGGTCATTAGGCGAATTCACCATAAACCGTTAAGGCAATGATGAAGGAATCCAATTCCTCTCAACTGTGTAGCCAAATAGCAAAGATGTGATCAATGAACCTCCACCACATCATTAGTTTGAGATCCCTTGCAGATAAGAATTTGGTTTCTAGGTAATGCATGAAAGGTGTGGTGTGACATCTGTGTAACAAGGAGTTTGTTTACTGGGGGTTAGGAGGAGTCCCTTTCTCTTAGTACTGCCTCTGTTCTCTGATTGTTTTTGTTGATGAGATCCGTTTTTACTGAGATTTTAATTTGTGATAAGGTCAATTTTGTCCACTAAGGTGTGCGGTTTTAGGTAAATATCAACTTCAGAAATTTCTTGGCATACTTGAGTCCTTCTGGATTTCCATTAATTATGACGTAAGCTTGATATGAAAGTTAAAATATATATCTATTTTAAGCATTGATGAAGGAATCCAATTCCTCTCCATTGTGTAGCTGTAACAGGGTGCATTTCTCGCATAAACATTTGCATCATGTGGGTCAAAGGGAATTATTCTCCTTATGTCCACGGCCTGGTTGCCCTCCCAGCACCCTCATATCTCCAGCATCCTATCAGACTGACATGCGGCGGTGACGCCACATGCATCCTCTCTCATTTCGACAAATACACACATCAGCAAACTATTACAAAATTCTCCTTTTTTCCAGCAACCATCATACTTTGGAATAGCTTGCCATCCCACATTGCCCTTCTACCTTTCTTGTATCTATCTTGTTTTAAACTGTCAATAATTCTTCTTGCTTATCAATAACAAGACTGTAAATCATCCTGTTCTATATTACTTTAACTTATTCTTTTAGTAATCTGTTCTGACGTGCAGCTGCACATAATACTCAATATGAGGGTGCTGCAGTATAAATAGATAGAGAGATAGATCGTGTTAATGATGTTTGTAAACATGTCTGGGCGAAGAGTTTTGCACCAACATCTAAAAATAACTCTTTAAATGTAATTTCTAAACGTTTCTCGATTTCAAATTACAAAATAGCTAATGTATTTTAACGGGGAAAACCCTGTTCTGTCTGTTTTCATTACCATTTAAAGTCAAACTAACGACATTTTTAAAATGTAAACACAACTGTGGAGCTCCTCGACCGCCATTTGTAAACAACCCCGTTAATTTGTACACGAATCAATAATGTCAATGAATCGCTGTCATCCATGGGACGAGTCAATAAAACAGTTGTAATAATAATTTATAAATATTTTAGAGTACGACACAAGTGCCCAGAGTGATTTAATGTTTTATAAGTGATCATTTAATATAGTGCTGGAAATCATTTCAAATTTCTTGACCGATTATCACTTCTTTACAAATAATCGACTGGACTTTTTATGAAAGTGATGAAAGACGCATTTCAACAATCTGTTAGCTCCATTGGTCCACAAGTTGCAATAATAACGATGATAAATAAATAGACAAAAAGTAAACAGTCAAAAAAGTAAACAATCAAAGAGTGTGTGAGTGAAGTGAGTGAAGTGGGTGAGTGAGTGAGTGAGAGTAAGTAAATATTGAATAAATAAATAAATAGATGAATAAATAAACCTCAACCCCTGTTAAAAATAAAGGGCCTTAAACAGGGGTTGAATTTTCCAAAGATGAGTTGGACTGACAACACACCACAGACACAGCAAGACTGCCAATATAGAAACATCTATGACAAATTTATAAATATTATCGATGACTTCAGTCTCACTCAAATGGTTACAGAACCCACCAGAGAAGACAATATTCTTGACTTATTTCTGACAACAAATGATACTCTGGTGAACAAGGTCTACACCACTCCTGGAGTCAGTGACCACGACTGTGTCTGTGTTGAGGCAAGTCTGAAACCTGTACTGCCTAGGGTAAAACCAAGGAAAATATTCATATATAAGAAAGCTGATTGGGATCTACTCAAGAATAAAATGGATACTTTCAAAGAAGGTTTTTTATCAAATTTCAAAAATAAAAGTGTTCATGTGTTATGGAACGAATTTAAAACTGCTCTAGACCTACACATGAACCAATGTATCCCTTCAAAAATCATTAAAGGCAAATCCTCTCTTCCTTGGATTACC
Organism: Azorinus chamasolen; assembly: GCA_963576725.1. Taxonomy (NCBI): domain Eukaryota; kingdom Metazoa; phylum Mollusca; class Bivalvia; order Cardiida; family Solecurtidae; genus Azorinus; species Azorinus chamasolen. The sequence goes on along the minus strand of OY755243.1, from coordinate 26,802,340 downwards.
CAAGATATTAGGCGTACAGCCAGACGTAGGAATAAAATGTATTGTAGACATAAGAAGACAAAAAAACGTTCAGACAGAGACAAATACCTTGAACTTAGACATAGCACAAGAAAAAAAGTCAAGCAGTCATATGAGAAATACATAGAAGAAATTCTTGGAGTAGAACCAGAAAATGAAACTTCATCTACATCATCAATAAACCCCAAAAAACTTTTCTCATACTTGAAACACGCTAGACAAGACAATCAAGGTATTGCACCATTACAAAATAACGGACGATTAGTTTCAGACAACAAAGAAAAAGCTAACATCCTGAACAGGCAATTTCAATCTGTATTTACACCAAAGTCACCCCTAAGCCTGTCTCAACTCTGTCAAATGAAAGTGAAAGACAATACTGACAATGACTGCCTAGACTCACCTTTGGAAAAAGAAAGTGTCATGTCGGATCTCAAGATCTCTTCTAGTGGTATTTTAAAACTGCTGAAGAATCTCAAGTCTGACAAGGCTGCTGGACCCGATAAGATTAAACCAATAGTTCTTAAGGAGCTTCGTCAGCAGATTGCACCAATCCTTCAGGTTATTTTTACAATATCCCTGCAAACAGGTCAAGTACCAAAGGATTGGACATCTGCTAACGTGGCTCCACTTTACAAGAAAGGTGACAAATCCATAGCGGCAAATTACCGCCCTATATCCCTTACTTGTATTGTGTGTAAGCTCTTAGAGCATATTGTGGCCTCCAACCTTGTTAAGTACATGAACAAAAATGGTCTCCTGTATGACCTCCAACATGGTTTCAGGGAGAAGAGATCCACAGAGACTCAATTAGTGATGCTTGTGGAGGATCTGATGAGAAACTTAAGCATGGGCAAACAGACAGACCTTGTTCTTTTAGATTTTAGTAAGGCGTTCGACATGGTATCCCACGAGAAGCTGCTCTACAAGTTGCACAAATATGGTATCCAAGGGTCGACCCTATCCTGGATACGGGCATTCCTTGGCAGCCGGACACAGACAGTAGTACTGGAAGGGGAGAGCTCCGATACTATACCAGTGACATCAGGTGTCCCACAAGGGTCTGTCCTGGGACCCATCTTATTCCTGGTATATATTAACGACCTACCTGATAACATCACCTCAAATGTCAGGTTGTTTGCAGATGACACTGCAGTCTATCTTACAATTGATGACAAGGAGACAGACGGCACTACTTTACAGACTGACCTTAACAAATTACAGGAATGGTCTCTCAGGTGGGACATGAGCTTCAACCCTTCCAAGTGCCAAGTAGTTCAAGCCACAAAGGCTAGAGTCCCAATACCAACCAAGTACAAATTACATGGACAGACTCTGGAGGCTGTCAGTAGTGCTCGTTACCTGGGTGTTGACATCTCCAGCGGCTTGTCGTGGAATGCACATGTCGATCGCATTACTAACTCTGCAAACCGTACCCTAGGTTTTCTTAGAAGGAACATAAAGTCCAAGTCGTCCAAACTCAGGGAGCGTACTTACCAAACCCTTGTCCGTCCACAACTGGAGTACGCTTGTAGTGTGTGGGACCCTCACACAAAGTCCAACATAGACAAAATTGAAATGGTACAACGACGTGCCGCCCGTTGGACTTTGGGTGAGTATTCCAGGCATGCAAGCGTCTCCGACATGTTATTAAAACTTGGATGGAGGTCCTTGGAACAGCGTCGTTCAGATGCTAGATTATGTCTCTTTTATAAAATTGTTCATGGGTTAGTGGCAGTTCCAGTCCCAGCTTATATACACAGAAACACCCGTTTATCAAGACTCTGCCACTCTGTGAGTTTCAGACAGGTGCATACTAGAGCAGACTACTATAAATATTCTTTTTATCCTCTTACAATAGTACAGTGGAATGCTCTTCCTGCAGATGTCGTGCTGAATGAGAGCTTGAATACTTTCAAGTCCTCAATCAACGCCATAAATCATTTTAAACCTTAAGTCCATCAATGGTGTTTTTATCTTGTTTTTACTCTTTTTCCTGCTAAGTTTTAACATTCTTAACTTTGTTTCATTGCTAATCCTTATCTTTTATACTGTTCTTAACTCTACTAACAGGCACAGACGCGCACTGCCCGAAATTACCCGTGAGGGTGTGAGGCAGAAATCACTAGATAGATAGATAAAGAGTGGACGAATAAATGAATGAATGAATGAATGAATGATTTCATGAATGAATGGATAAATAAAGGAATAAATAAATGAACGAACGAATGAACAGACAGATGGGCGGACAGACGGACGGATGGATGAGCGATCAAATGCATGAATGAATGAACGAAAGAACAACCGAATAATGAATGAACGAACAAACGAACAAACAAACAAACGAATGAATGAATGAATAATTGAATGAACGAACGAATGAATGAATGAATGTGTGAATGCAGGAATAATGGTAAAATAAGATAAATCGATGAATAAACAAAACAAAACATAATGATACAAAATAATATCAAGAGGTAGAATATTGGTGATAAGAACATAATGATGATTATGATGATGATGATGATAATAATAATAATAATAATAATAATAATAATAATAATAATAATAATAAAAAGAAGAAGAAGAAGAAGAAGAATGATAAGAATGATGATGATGATAATAATACTATTAATAATAATAACAATATTATTATTATTACTACTAAGAAGAAGAAGAAGAAGAAGAAGAAGAAGAAGAAGAAGAAGAAGAGAAGAAGAAGAATTTATTTAATAATTATAAGAGCATAGAAACATTTATTGAATGAACAAATGGTTATTCAAAAGCAGGTGGTTGTTTAATGCAGGTCAAATATAGCAGGAAGTTTTGACCTGCATTAAGCTACTACCTGCCTTAAACACACAGACTTATTCTTATTATAGCACACCAGAGCACTTTTGTGCTCAAGGTGAGCTTTTGTGATCGCCTAATGTCCGTTGTTCGTCGGCGTGCGTCGTCCGTCATCCGTCGTCAGGCGTCAACAATTTGAACCTTTAAAAATCTTCTCCTCTGAATCTACAAGATTCCCAGCTTTCATATTTGGCACATAGCATATCATGTACAGTTCCTCTACAAGAGTTATATAAATTATGCCCCTTGGGTCAAAATTGGCCCGCCCCAGGGGTAGCCAGTTTTCAATAGAAACATATATTGAAAACTTTGAAAATCTTCTTCTCTGAAACTTGAAGGTTTTTAGCTTTCATATTTGGTACATAGCATCATGTTCAGGTCCTCTACAAGAGTTATATAAATTATGCCCCTGGGGTCAAAATTGGCCCCGCCCCAGGACCGGCTAGTTTTCTATAGAAACATATAGTGAATACTTTGAAAATCTTCTCCTCTGATTGTCTGGGGAGCGATATCAGGGCCATTCTGGCCCTCTTGTTTATGGTTGCTTAAGACAGGACTTACTAACTCACCAATACCAGGCACATCTTTGTCAATGGATCAAAATAGGCCTGATAAATCCCACGTCCTAACCCACGATGGTGGCTGGAAATGCTTCTCTGTATATTCAGCCAATATCGTTAGTCTATCATAATATTAACTCTTTCGCTGCCAATGTCGCATCTGTGATTACTTATGCAAACAATTTGGATCCAGATGAGACGCCGAGTAACTCGGCGTCTCATCAGGATCCAATTAACTATTTGTTACTGTGACAATGTTTTTGAAACAAAAATGAAGAAAATTAAAAAATGAAAATGGTAGCAGACCACAAAGTAAGGGACGACAGAATTTGGCAGCGAAAGTGTTAAGGCGTTTGACATTTCTGCTATAATGGCTGACGTGTATCTTTATAACCGTTACATCAACGTCGGTGATTAATTGCCTGTCAAAATCGGTGATATTGCATGGAAGCAGGACAGTATAAATCCAATTCTGATTCCTGAAATCGGAGAATCTTGTTTTCCAATACAAAATTATTGGCCTTAATAGAAACACTAATTTGAATGTGTGTGGTTGATACAATAAGAACACGGGCTTTGTCATTGATTGTTGTTAGAGAAATCTTCCAATCAATACAGCCCTTAGTTGACAACTTGCCGACTTTCGTTTTCACACCCAGAAAAAAAGAAAAAACCAAGAATGCGAAAATGGGGAAATTAACATTTAGACCACTAAGCAAGCTCCTGTAGCGGAAGTTAGTTTCGTGCACTGTAATTATTGGATAAAGCGTGGGGTATTTTCTCCTGTGAATAAAGAACTGGAAATTGTTAACGAAATTGTCCTGATTGTGACTGATAGATAAAGCGTGACTCGGCCAGGTAAGGCATGCTGGGTGTCATCTACATTGTAAATTAGAAAATGCTTGCTCATGTTTCAATCATTGAATATTTTATTTTAGTAGAAATTTATATTTTGAATGATATTTTTCTTTCATTAACATTTTGCCAAATATAAACCAAAACCGTTTACCCCAATCATTTCTAGATAAATGCATACCCTATATTCCAGGGTCCATGCTTATAAAGCTTTTAGTTGAGTCTGAGTTTCGTTCTCAAGCTTTTGATTGGTCAGATTTGAGTTCTCAAGCTTTTGATTGGTCAGATTCGAGCCAAAGGCTCAAATCTGACCAATCAAAAGCTTGAGAACGATCTCAGGCTCAACTAAAAGCTTTATAAGCATGGACCCAGTAGTCTTGTTAAAACTACAAAAAATATACCTTACTAAGGAGAACATCTGCAACTTCGTTTACTAGATTAAAAACTGCATTTTTATAAGGTGTGGTATAAAATCCTTTTGTGTGAACACTTTTTAAAAAAATCATTTCGAAAAAATACGATGTTCAATAAGTATGTATGAGAACAGCGGGTTTGACACGTTACCTGGTAAATATTAAGAGAAAAAATAAATGTATGAATATTAATTAGTTGAAGGTACAAAAATGAGTCATGCAGGAAACACCACATACAGAACAAACAGTCGCCCGAACAGCAACACAAGGAGTTTTATAATGACATCAATAACAAGGTTTTATATGAATATTCAGTAGGTATTGAACTTTGGAATAAACATAGAACAAGGAAAAGGGTTAAATGTCCATGAGGAAAATGGTTACGAACGCTATTTAAAGGTCCTATAAGATTCTTTAAGCTGTAGTGAGTAATGGCATGGGTCTCTCTGTAGGCTAAGCATGCCTCTTTTTTCTGCTTGATTTGCCCAGGAAAGTCTTTATTCACATACCATAACCCTTTCGGCGCCAAATTTCTAATTGTCGTCTAAAATCTACCCAAAAGGAGCATTAACTAGAGAAAAGGACTTTTTTTAGAATTCTGTAGTTTGAAACCATTGTGATAAATAGGGCATTTGCTCCTATAGTAGCAAATGCTCTATTTATCACAATGGTTTCACAATGTGAATTTTATAGAGGCGCAAAAATGCGCCACTAGGGGACGATGTGTTAAATGGTTAAACAATTGCTATCACAGCTTACACAAAATGAAAATAGGGGCAACAGGACATTTGTCCCGTTGTACATTTTTGGAAAGGTTGATTTTTGCCTATTCTCTTAGAGCATTAACCCCTGTATGTTTTTCAAGGACGGACATTTGCTCATTCATTTAGGACATTTGTCCCTTCAATTTTGACATACTCTTTCCTGTAGGACATTTGCCTATTAGAGCATTAAAATGTATAGATCTGCTATTGCAGTAAAATCTTGATAACACGAACTCTCAAACAAGTATTATTAAACTTTAAAGGTCTTTAAGACAGATGCCAGCTTACTGCAGGGTGAAAGTCACGTGGTAATTGTGATAATGTGATACTTGTGATGTGATGATTTTGAATGACAAACGGTGCAAGACCCTGATCAGAGAGCTCTTCTATGAGCCCTCTTATCTGGGTCTACACTGTTTGTAAATGACAGCGCATGCCGCATTCAAGGGATTTCCTATATACATTGATACTGCATGGTGTCACACAAGAAACCATTTGCGCCCAGTGGATTCTTCCATGTTTATATATTGGATTACATGTAGTCCATTTTTTATCTAAGGGGTGCCTGGCCTAAATTTTCAATTTCGTTTTGTTTTATATGAAATTCCTATCAGCAAACAGTGTTGACTCTGATCAGACGCCGCATTATGCGGCGTCTGATCAGAGTCTACACTGTTTGCCTACGTCACATATATTGGATCGTGGGAGAAAATGGGTTAAGGAAAACACCAGCACTAGATTTCCATGATTTGACTTGATAATTGCCAATCAATATTTAGTATGAAACTCCAACTTGGGGATATTTGGCCCTTTTAGACTGCCGTCTTTCTGCAATCAATATTTTTCTTTGTCTCATCCCAACCCTATTGCTATTCCCAAAGTCTCTTAATCTATCAGTTCGTGTCATAAGAGAGCAATTTGCAGCGGATTTAATGATGTGCTTATTCCGATAACATATGACCAAAAAGATTTGCCGGTGTCATGTCTTTCAACGGGCAGCATAATTGTGGTTAGAAATGGTGTTGGGCTAATTATTGGAGACTGATCTTCAATTTTGAAAAACAGCAAAAGTGTAAAAGTTTTTATTAACCCTTTCAATGCTTTCTTTTTTTAAAATGGATTATTCCAAAATTAAAATAGTCAAAAGTCAAAGGCCATTCTCACCGTTGATATTCAGAGATAGTATTTAACCCTTTCCCCTCATATAAACGTGTTTTTACGCATTTGAAAACAGAGTAGACCCAGATCAGACGGCTCCTAGAGGAGCCGACTGATCAGGGTCTACTCTGTTTGCTAATAGAATTTTATAGATATGTTTCTTTACTTTCTAAAATGTCTACAATGTTCCACCTTCCATATTTCTTTATACCGGTTATTTTAATGAATATTCAGTAGGTATTGAAATTTTGCCTAAATACAGAACGGGGAAAGGGTTAAAAATGTACCACAACGAACAGTGAAGACCCTGATGAGGGGATACTTGAGGAGTCCTGTCATCAGTGTCTACACTATTTGCAAAGGACATTTATGGCGTGTGTCCCGCGCAGAAAAAATTAACTCTCTCGCTGTTATTTTATTGTCGTGTGCAAATTTTGTAATGTGCTTCAATTTTCATTTTTTGGACCGTTTCGTGTTTTATTCAAAAGCGATAACCATTGTAACAAACGTGTTGGACCCTATTGACACGGCGAACAACTCGGTGTCTCATCTAGATCCAAATTGTGTGCAAAGAGAGTCATAGGATCAATCGCCACTGACAGCGAAAGATATAAGACGAGAGAACCGGCACATTTCTTGAATATTTACAAGTTCGAGGAAAAAAGCAATTAACTGGGTCATAAATAAGATTTTAATATTTTTTTTATGTCCAATCACGGTTCACACATTATGAAATGCACGAATGTTTCTAGATACATAATATATCAGTATGTTTTAGTGTCCTTTTGACAATTTTTAGTCTAACAAGTCACTGTAATTAGCACCGATATGCCCTTTTAAAATAACATTGTTCTAGTATTTCTTATTAGCGTAAACAATGTTGACAAAGAACTGAACAGAGAATTTTATATGCCTGTATGAGAATTCTGTATGTCTATGTCTATGACCCAGCGTATGCTGTCATATATATAACGCGTTGTTGTTTTCTGCAAACATTTCTCTATATGATGCCAAATTCATTAATTCTTTGTTTAGGACATTTCGTTCATACAATTTAAACACTCGGGTAAGAAATGAAGAACATGTATGTATGCCCAGAGGGTAAAAGCATGCACATGACAGCCAGTCTATGATTGCCTTAGTGGTTAGTCACTGATCAATGGCTTGTGTCGCTTGTCCGAGTCGCTGTGAATTAGATGAAAGAAGGAAAAGCTGGGATTAACTTTTCATAGTAAGCATGTCTCCTTTTTGTAATAATTATCATTTTGAATACAAAATGGATTCCAGCTATGGATTCATTTTTCATCTTATAGCTGAGACGAGTCATCAGCATAATACCGGCGTAAAATTATACATGTATGCACTTACACATTTACACACATGAGACTGCATATGTATACACATAGACCTATACGTACATGACTACAAATGTACAAACAGACACAAAAACGCACATACATAATTATCTTTATGTACCTACAGCTAATCCCCACCATTGCGACCACTCTTTAAAAATGCGTGAAGGCAGGTGGCTGTCAAATGCAGGACTGGAGTAACGCAGGAATCTCCCCATCCAACCTGCACTAAGCTACCATCTGTCTTAACCCATTGCCTCATAGGCTATTTTTAGATACAACCTCTTTCAATAAATCTACCGAAAAGGAGATTAACTAGAGAAAATGAAAAAAATAGAATTTTGTAGTTTGAAACCATTGTGATAAATAGAGCATTTGCTCCTGTAGGAGCAAATGCTCTATTTATCACAATGGTTTCCCAAAGCCACTTTTACAGAGTCGTCAAAAGTCATCAATATGAGGGAAAGGGTTAAAGATCGTAACTGTGTCATCTTTTGATTGACCGTTATGGCGGGGTCCTACTGTATAATATTTGCACCTATCAAAACAAATGAATACAACTGTTAACTAAATAGGGGTTGGTTGGGTGAAATATTACATTATTTTACCCTAAAACATACTGAACCTATATTGCTGGTACATACTACTACAATTAATGAGTTGAATGAGTTTTACCATGCACTGCCTGTTCCCACAGTATTTATCTATATGTTTCACTCTTGTGCTTAGGAATAATGGACAAATAAACAGGTACTCGTCAACTATCTGAGTACAGAAGTCAGAAGGTACATTTATGTTCATTATACTAGCCGTTAGATCTGACATGTCGTTTTCATTTATAGATGACCCGTTGATTGGGATAATACCACTATTGTATTAGGTGCGCTCAGTATTTTACCGACTATTTCAACTTCTACTATTTAATGTAATCACTACAATCGGACTTCGAGTCTAACCAACTGCACGAGCTTCACGAGAAATTCGCTCGTCAATTTAAGCAAAACCCCTTTGTATAGAATGGAATAGTTTGGAAAAAAAACAAATCTATAGATAAAAACGACATGTTACTGTTATTATCCGTAAGGTTTGAACTGGCACTCATTACTTTCCGCCGACTTTCGTCGATGAAAAATCGTGATAGTGACGCATGTTTCACGTGTGTGTTTGGAAGGATAAAAACAGCTTACGGAAAAAGGCGGAATATTCATGCAGTGCCAGGTCAAACCTTATCGACAATACTTTCTAATACCTAATTCTCAGTGTTATATTTTCCTTCGGGTTCATTTGTTTTGATGTTATTAGTTGATAAATTGAATATCAATTAAGCCGGTGCTAGGGCGCGCGAGTAGTGTGGCACTTTTTCATAACTGCTCTTAAACAGACTCAATAAAACCGAGTAAGCAATGTTCCGTTTTTTTCGAATTGATGCCTTTGCTTTGGAAGGATCACCTACTTTCAGAAATTATATGGTTTGTTTTGCTGCCGACCCATTTCATTCGGGAGGCGATGATTTCGGATGATATATCTGATTATATTTTTGCTCAGATAACACGGAAGCTTATAAAAGTAAGAATTTCGCGTGAAATTAGTTTTGAAGTATTTTGAAGTATTTGTATAAATTCGTATCTGATGTTTGGTCTACTTCTTAATACTATTTCTGTATAAAACTATCTGTGAATTTCATTTTTGTTGATTTGATTAACCATTTAGCATTAAATTACTAGAATAGCTCAGATCTAATATTTCGACCACTAATGATAATCTTTGAAAAAGGCCCTTAGTAGTCGAAATATTAGATCAGAGCTATTCAAGTATTTATGCATTATATTTATTCCCTTTTTGAAATATTTTCTTCATTTAGCATTATTAAAACTTTGACAATACCATATTCCAGAGATTCCTGATTCGCAAAGATACTGTTTTATGCAGTTTATCCACTAGGACTTTATTTTGTTTCTTGAATATATTAAAAAAAACATCGTTAAATATAGTTTAAAAAAAGTAATTCCAAATATTGCCAATGATTTCTGCTATTGATGGATTTGATCACCGAGGATTTCCTTTCCAATACCCGCATAGTAATTCCCAAAGTAGAGCATTGTCTCAAGGCTATTACAGGAGTTGTCTGATCTGGATCTACTCTATTTGCAAATGAGTTAAAAGGGTATCAATGAGATGAATGGTTACGTAGATGTTAATTGTTGAACCATAGCCATCCGTTCGTATTTGTTGAACCATAGCCATTCGTTCGTATTTGTTGAACCATAGCCATCCGTTCGGATTTGTTGAACCATGGCCACCCGTTCGTATTTGTTGAACCATAGCCATCCGTTCGTATTTGAATCGATGTTTGGAGTTCAATTGTACGGTATATGTACTTTGAACTAATAGTAAAAAATAACAACTTAGGAAATGTTGTATTTCACTGATTTAACGTCAACTGCAGATTAATGTCTGTTACAATGGCAACCAAATAATAATATGAAGTATTTTAATTAATTAATTGATAAAGGAATAGGTCGTCTCGAAAATGTCCTTGCGGCAAATTAGAATGTTCATCGACCGAATGCATTTGAAATGAACGTGCCTGTTCAATTATCTTTCAATGTCATGGAACGCATTGGTAGAATAAGATTTTTAAAGGGTTTCTATATTGTTATATCAAGAAATATAGCCCTGCAAACTGTTATCATGGGCATTGCAAACAATGTAGACTCGTACAAGAAATAGAGGTGTAGAATATAAAGGTCTATCCTGATTGTCGGATTGGATTAATCAAAGCGTTGTAGACGCTGCAGTATTCTTTGCATGGTATCAATCTGATTAATCACAATCAAGTTCGCTTTGGCATGGAATTGCGTATCTGTAAGGGAAGGGATTAACCCTTCGCTTGCTATTCGCGTCAATATACCTACCTGTAAATAGTGAAGACCCAGATGAGACAGCTCCTGCAGGAGCTGTCTCATCAGGGTCTGCACTATTTACAAGTTGATTGTGTAACCAGTGCACTCCAAAGCAGTGATTGCACAGCGATATACTTGTGCACAGTGAAGATATATGTAATTATACAACAGGACATGGGTAAAGAAGGAGAAATGTATTTTAAAAATTCAGCAAGCGAAGGGTTAACACTCTTTCCAGTTGATGATAGAGGTTACAGCTGACACTTCAGCCGTTTCCCACTATGCTTATTATCACACTGACCACTCGCGGTTATGGGCGTGATTACTTAATCGCTTGCATAAGGTCATCCGACACGCATTTCTTTATTCATTGAGTACTTTCATTCAGGTAATGATCACGTGATTTCTTCATGTGACTGATAATTGCATATCCCTGCGCCCTTCTTACACATTGCTATATTTTGTGGATGTTGTTGATTTTTGCACATACTAAGCCGAAGTTTATGTTACGAAGCATTTTCATGTCAGATGTAGTATACCACGATTGGTTCCGGATGCCATGTTAATAAACACCTTTTGTATCCATCGAATGCAGGTCAATAAATTGCACTATATTGTCAGGCCGGCGAGGGTACCATGGGTTAGGCTGTGGAACGCCACCTTTGTATTCTATTGTTTCGCAAAGATACCCCTTAGATAAAAATGGACTAATCCAATATATGAGCATGGAAGAATCCACTGGGAGCAAATGGATTAATAGATACGACACTTAACGTCTGTACAAACAAATATACCCATATCAGACGGCTGATAGGAGCCTTCTGACCAGGATTTGTTCTGATTGCTTAAGAAATAATATGGATCTGATTGCCATGACGATACATTCTCACTTCAACTAATTACTATTCATACTGCCAGTACTTCTTAACGATAAACGATCGAATATGCAAGTGGTTGAACATTTCCCAATTAATCATGTTGTATATTGCTACCTTTACTATTAATCATGTTGTATATTTCTACCTTTACTATTAATCATGTTGTATATTGCTACCTTTACCTTCACAATTAATCCTGTTGTATAGTTCTATCTTTACTATTAATCATGTTGTATATTGCTACCTTTACTATTAATCATGTTGTATATTTCTACCTTTACTATTAATCATGTTGTATATTGCTACCTTTACCTTCACAATTAATCCTGTTGTATAGTTCTATCTTTACTATTAATCATGTTGTATATTGCTACCTTTACTATTAATCATGTTGTATATTTCTACCTTTACTATTAATCATGTTGTATATTGCTACCTTTACCTTCACAATTAATCCTGTTGTATAGTTCTATCTTTACTATTAATCATGTTGCATATTGCTACATTTACCTTCCATATTAATCATGTTGTATATTGCTACCTTTACATTTACTATTTATCCTATTGCTACCTTTACCTTTACTATCATATACTCGTATAAGCACACTAGAAATGTCAACATTAGGAGTACATGTGTATTGGGAACCAGCAACACATATTCTTATCCGTTCCAATGCACATTCAACGAGTACAGGACCAACCTTGTTAAACTATGGAGTCTACGTATATTGTTAGATGATTTTGAATGACACACATTGCATACCCTGATCAGATTGTTCCTTTAGGATCATTCTTATCTGGTTCTGCACTCTTTGCAAATGTCAGTGTCTTAGTTTTCCGCATTTAAAGTTTAACCATTTCCTCCGTAAAAATCACTTTATGAAACCATTGTGATAAATAGAGCATTTGCTCATATAGGAGCAAATGCTCTATTTATCACAATGGTTTCAAACTACAAAAATTTGAAATTTTCATTTTCTCTAGTTAATGCTCCTTTTTGGTAGATTCATTCAAAGTGGTTGGATCTAAAATAGCATATGAGGGAAAGGGTTAATGCGCTGTGAGGAATTTCGCAAACCATTGTATGTTACTCTACACCAGTAAGTGATGGAAATGTACTCACATCACGTTTATAATGTAAACGTGAGATACTACTGAAGTCATTCATTTTTTATTTAAAGAACCAGTCACGTATTTTCTAAGAATCCAATAAGTTCTAATATGTCACGTGCAGAGTATTCCAGCGCTGCATAATGATTGTAGATTAATAACGCCATGGAATATTTGGAATGCACACTGGCTTTCTAATAATACACGTCTCTATTAGGTTCCTAGGAGCATTATTTCAAATATGTATAATTTACACGCACCGCAAGACTCGAGCATTCTGTCTGCATTCAAAATAGTATCCTACATATGGTTGCATATTTAACTCTTTCGCTACCTTAAGCGAATCCGCGATCACGATCACCTCTGCAGGCGGTTTAGATCCACACGAGAAGCCAAGTTACCATGCATCGCATCAGGATCCAAACTGTTTGATACTGTAGTTGTTTTTAAATAAAAATAATCAAAGGTGAAATTGAAAGCAGACGATAAATTCTGCAAACGACAACATGCGGCACAGAAAGAGTAAAGCGGAATTATACTGCACTTGCCCGCATTGTAATCGCCAATCCCAATAGGCCAGAGCAAGTTCCATTAGTGTAAATGAGAATAAGAATAGGATTTGTGGGCGTATAAATACGTACAAGAGAGCCTTAAAACCTTACATCAACTAACACACTAAAGATGTCTTATTCCGTGTTAACATTCTATCTGATGAATATTCATGTAAGGTAATAATGCCAAAATGAATATTAATTACACGATATTTTATTATGACATATGAATACAGGGTGTTTTGTTTGGCCCTTCCAGAAAGTGTAAATTCAGATCTATATTATTCTATAAGCAAACAGATCATACCATGATACTTCTACATGAGGTGTCTGGTCTGAGTCTACTCTGTTTACAAAGGCGCATGAAGGTGTCTTTTCCAGGTAAAGACTTGAAGACAGGCGGTGGTTTAAGCCACATATATAGGATCTGTCACGAGTTGTCATTTAAGATAAACGTGTCTTAATCGAGTCCAGAAAAGACTTATTAAGCCAGCATTTGGCGAGCTTCATTCTCGGTGTTGCTATATTTTTTGGTCCTTCGGGATCATCAGTTTCAATGCTTTTAGTTATGAAACTTGAATACCGTTTAAGCCGGTGCTAGGGGACGTGAGTATTATTACACCTTTACGTACTGCTCGTGAACACACTTTCAGAATTTGATAACTTTTTTTCCTGGAAGAGTGTAAGAAATGTTTATCTCATACGAAAATGAGTGTCAAGATTCTTTTTTATCACATCAACTTCGATATTTAGAAGAAGGGGCAGTAAAATAGTCGGAAATTCACTTCATCTCTGCGTTGCTGGCACATTATATATTTAATAACAAAGATGAGTCCATGCCAACGCGGTATGGTTATCGAAAGGTTACTACTGTACACACAGACGCATAAAAATAGGTTGTATATCAGTCTACATGTGTGCTTTAAGATACGAAAATGACACTAAATAATCGTGTGATGCCACATCTTATATTACAAATTTTAGATATAAAAAGTACGTACATGTTATACCAACCGGGAGACAAGCAAAGCAAAGGTATGCGATAAAACTCGTATATTTTAAAGGACTTGTGTAAAATAGTATTTTGCGCGACTCTAGTGTATTTGATAAGTAGTATTTTGCGCGACTCTAGTGTATTTGATAGGTAGTATTTTGCGCGAATCTAATGTATTAATAGGTAATATTTTGCGCGAATCTGGTGTATTTGATAGGTAGTATTTTGCGCGAATCTAGTGTATTTGATAGGGTAGATTCAATAAGAAATGTCTAAAGATACGAGGAGGAAATGTGTACAGCGCCTGATTAGACGGCATCTGGTCTGGATCTGCACTTTATGTAGGGGTACTGGGCAACAACTGACCAAAATAATACATGTGCAGAACCATTCACAAGGGACATGTTTGTATTGTGCTCATACTTTAGAATCAAAGCGAAGCTTGTAGTTGTAGTGTTTGTATTTGTATTGAAAGACGTTGGTAATCAAATTATTAATCTTGTCATTTTTGTACCTTCGCATAAAAAACGGATAAACTATGGACAAGAAAAAATAGTTAATAATAGCTTCTATTGTATTACATGCACAGGATGCCTATCTTTTTGAAGTGACATTACTCATAATTTTAAAGGTAGGTGGATAGATTGATGCTTTAAAATGATGTGCAGAAAAAAACGATCACCACAAAGAGGTCTAATTAAGGTTCTTAAAGGCACATGGTACCTTGATGTGTGACTTAAGTTGTCAAGAAAGCTCATGCATGAGCTTTCTCCATTTCTTTCGTCCTGCACTAAGCAACCACATCTATGTTTATTCATAAAGTGATTGCTTTAGAAGGGTGTTACAATACATATACTGATTTCCATTTACTGAAACATTTTTCGCCACTACACCCTTACAAGTGTTACTTAGCTCAGTATGCATTACACTTCTTTTGAAGGACTGAAAGAACACACTCTTCTTGTCAGACATTACAACAGCCATCTGAATGGGGTCTCAGAGTTCCAGATAAGATGCGTAAAATCAAAATATTCTCAAGTATACCTTCTTTATTTCTCCACCAAACCCTATGTTGTGACCACTCTTTAGAATCGTCTCGAAGAGACGATTCTAAAGAGTGGTCACAACATAGGGTTTGGTGGAGAAATGACGATTTTAGTATTTGAGTACACACCGTTATCTGTAGCTCTGGGGTCTGCTGTGTTTGCTTATGAACTATCACACATCTATTTTTACAGTTTCTGTCATGATAAAATGCCCCTATTCATGATGCCAATGTAAAAATAGCTACAATGTAAATTATATTCATAGCTCTCATTATTTCTGACATGGATAGTAAAGCGTTAAACGAAGTGAGTGAGTGAGTGATTGGGTGAGTGGGTGAATGGGTGAGTGAGTTGGGTTTTACAACAGAAAGAAGTAAAGTTGGCCCATCATTGTTGGTGAATGGTAATGGATATTGAGTGGTATCCAATTTGTAGGAGAAGGTCGGATCATTGCACTCATTGTTGGTGAAATGGTAATAATTATTGAGCATGATCCATTTTATATGAATAGGTCGTCGGGTCATTGTATTCATTCATATCAACCTTACTTTGTTGTAAAAATAATAGCTGGTCAGATTTGGATCTAGTGACTCTTTCCGATTCGAATAAGCTTTTCAGAAACTGTTGACAGAGTGTCGAATAACTTGGATTCTGATGGGACGCCAAGTTACTCGGCGTCTCATCGGACCCAAGCTGTTTGCAAATAGTGTGATTGATGTTACGGACGGCCAAAACGTAACGACAAGGAATGTGTTCTGATTCGATCTTTATTCACCAGTGAAATACTAGGAAATAATGAACAGCATTACATCATAGGCTGTGTCCAAAGTGAATGCACGCAATATATTTTACAATGCAAACAAACTTTCTACTTTGATATCAGCACTGCAACACTTGTTCATGAAATCACCGGTTTAATTTTTTTTTTTCGCTGTGATGTCTCGTGATTTAATTGAAAGCTGAGGGGTGCTTTGAGGAAGATAATTGATTTTCCCTCTCCTCCGGATCACTGGACATACCAACTGCACAACTAGCAACAATGTAATGGTTTTATATACATGGATTCAATACGAGCAGATATCGAACGGGGTTGCATCTAAATCTTTAGCATGTGCAAAGCAAATGTCTGTTTGCATATATATATTTGTCCACTTCATTTTTAAAATATTTTTTAAAAACATATAAAATATTTCTTTAACCCTTCGCTTGCTATTCACGTCAATATACCTACCTGTAAATAGTGAAGACCCAGATGCGACATCAGGGTCTGTACTATTTACAAATTGATTGTGCAGCCAGTGCACTCCACAGCAGTGATTGCACAGTGAAATACTTGTACACAGTGGAGATATATGTAATTATACAACAGGGCATGGGTAAAGAAGGAGAAATGTATTTTGAAATTCAGCAAGAGAAGGTTTAAAACAGTGACTAACGTGTCGAACATTTCGGATTCTTATGAATCACCGAGTTGTTTGGCGTCTCACCTGGATCCAAACTGTTTGCGAAGGTAATGGGGGATTCGTCCATAGAGTGCTAAAGGTAATATGATTTTAGAGAATTCTTCAACTGTCTCTGCAGAAGAATAGACAAGAACAGTTTCATATCTGTGCACCAGCATGCATTCGACTAGGACAGAACAACTATTAACGCATTGAAATATTGTGTTGTATTGTACGTATAAACTCTTAACATTAACGTTTTCCTTTATATAAACAACTTTTCACGCTTTTGTAAACATTTTACTTTCTAAAATGGCTACAATGTTCCACCTTCCATATTTCATTAAAACTATTTTGTCCATGAATATTCAGTAGGTATCGAACTTTGGAATAAACATAGAGCAGGGAAAGGGTTAATAATCTCACAGAAACTTGAAGGCAATCGGAAGCCAGTAATTAAAACTTGTTTACAGTATAGTAAAGGCTAACTCTTCTAACTCTGAGAAACTTACATCAGCAAAAATGTCACATGGTCCTTGTTTTATAGTATTTGTTCATAAATCAAAACCGGCATGTTAACTGACAAGCGGTATGGGTGCTTGTGAGATGCTTAGTTTCATATCTGGACAATACTGTTCACAATGATTATCACTTATTCACTCATAGTGTTGAAAGAGTTAAACCTTTCCTTCATGTATAAACATTTATTATTCGTGACTGCATGAAAATTCACCTCCTGAATTTGTATACTGGTTAATGAAAAATGGTAAACTCTTATCTAAATTATTCCATAAGGAGAGAGAGTAAACCCTGATCAGACAGTAAACCTTGATCAGACAGTAACCTTGATCAGACAGTAAACCCTGATCAGACAGTAAACCTTGATCAGACAGTAAACCTTGATCAGACAGTAAACCGTGGTCAGACAGTAAACCATGATCAGACAGTAAACCCTGATCAGACAGTTCCTATCAAGTAAACCCTGATCAGACAGTAAACCATGATCAGACAGTAAACTCTGATCAGACAGTTCCTATCAAGTAAACCCTGATCAGACAGTAAACCCTGATCAGACAGCAAACCCTGATCAGACAGTTCCTATCAAGTAAACCTTGGTCAGACAGTAAACCATGATCAGACAGTAAACCCTGATCAGACAGTAAACTCTGATCAGACGGTAAACTCTGATCAGACAGTAAACCATGATCAGACAGTAAACCGTGATCAGACAGTAAACCGTGATCAGACAGTAAACCCTGATCAGACAGTTCCTATCAAATGTGTCAAAAGACATCTATATGACTTGCACGCCTGATTGTCGAAAATGTTTGAAGTGTTGTACATGTTGTCTTATTAGATATCCCCTCTGAAATTGGGATATGAATATATTAGCATTCGTACAACAGTTTAGAGCTAGATCAGAGGGCTCCTAGACAAGTCATCTGATCGTATAGTCTGTAATGTCGTGTAAAACATCTAGCAAGCCTTTCATACAACACTTATTGGCTATTCCACTTTAAATAAGTTAATAGACTTTCTTTCAATAACATGAACCATGCATCAACATTCAGTGAAACGCATTAATAACAAACTCTGACATAAGAAAAGCATGCTTAGTACAAAGTAAATATTGATTCCAAATTTCCCTAATTCTTCATCTAATTTAACACGACGTGACAACTTAACTAATCTATGATACGGGTGCCTTTCAAAGTAGATGGATGCTTAATATAGGACGAAAGAGGAGCATAAATAATGTCCATCCTGCATTTAAGCTTTACACCATAGATAAATCTTTTGAACAGAATGGACCTAGACCAGAAGGCTCCAGTAAGAACAGCCTTGATTAGGGTCTGCCTTTTTTCGTATGAAATAATATAGATATGATTTTACAGCTCAGGCCAAGGTAGAATAGTCCTTGATCACGATGCCATTATAAAATTCAAATATTTAATATTCATGCATTTATTATTTCTCACATGAATATTCACGAGGGAAAGGGTTAAGCTACAACATGCTTTTATAACACAAAATTGCACGTCTTTTTGGTTGTCGTTTTAGGGGGGGGGGGGGTTATTGAAGTGTTTGGACGTACAGTAAAACCTCTCTAAACCGGAAGTCCAGTAGAGAAGACTGTAGATACTTTTAGGCAGGTGGTTGCTTCATGCAGGGTGAAAGTCATGCAGAAAGCTCATAGAGGAGCTTCCTTGCATGACTTTCATCTTGCATTAAGTTGCCACCTGTCTCCAAGACCGATATTTATACTAAATTGAACGTCCGGTTTAGAGAGGTTTTACTGTAATTCATAACATCTCTGGCAATTCGTTGTTAACACGTTAATAACAAATTATGACATAATAAAATATTGCTTAGTATAAAACAGTATTAATTCCACAATTCTTTATTTAAATTTATATGAATAGAAGAAGTTTGGATATAGCAGAGTAAAACATAATGTCTCCTGGAATTTTGCTTAGTGCAACGTCAGAGTAATTCCCACTACTATAGCTAATCACTGATGGGTGAGTCCACTTCGAAATATTCATCATTCATAGGTTTAACACACTTTAATAGTCTTAGTTATCTACAGCGTGGTTTCTGTTAATATTATAAAATAAACTTCCAAAACTACATGGAAATAAATATAAAGAATTGTTTTTATCTATTGGCAGTGTCCTTCTACCACAAGAAGTTCAATGTAGATCATTGCCCTATCTGCAATCGAATTTGTTTACCACTGATTTTGTCTGTGTTATTCAGACAAGATAGATTAAGTCTGGTCATAAATATTATTTGTATAGTGAAAGAACTAGAGTTTCCTTTCCCTAGTATGTAAGTTGCTGTCCAGAAGTCCGATCTATTTTCCTCAAAGGAGGCATAATTTCTCGGAAACTTTCGAAGTCTTCCCTATGAATGGTCTCAAATTGAGCTTTATGACTATTTCATATTTAGAACCAATTAGAGGATTGTAAAAAAAAAATGTATATTGTCAATTTCACAATTAACTGTCATACTACGTCACTGTCTACGACTGACTGTTTTATTCACCTTATCCCTTATCACGCTGTAAATGATGTTTGCTCATTCTTAGATCTGAACAAATGTTTTCCTTCTTTCTATGTGTTTATATTTTGTTAAAAAAGCTATAGATATAGTGTCAAAGCCTGGATCCTTTCATCATACTGATTTAAAGTTACAGCTAAAAACCGTTCGTACTTTACGATTGAGTCCGTGATTTAACTAAACCCTTATCCCCATTGGCTATTTTAGACCAAACCTCTTTGAATGAATCTACCCAAAAGGAGCATTTACTAGAGAAAAGTAAACTTTTAGAATTTTGTAGTTTGAAACCATTGTGATAAATAGAGCATTTGCTCCTATAGGAGCAAATGCTCTATTTATTTCAAACTGGTTTCAAGAAGCGGTTATTAAATAGGTGTAGAAACGTGTATTTATGGAGGAAATGGTTAACTCTTTTGGAGCCAAATTTAAAAGTGTCGTCTGCAATAATAATTTCATATTAAATATAATTATAAACTAAATAATAAAGGTATACTAGTAAAACATTTGTTTTTAAAAACCTGTATGCTTGGGCTAAAATAATACAGAAAACAGTGTAGTCCCAGGTCAGATGCCGCCTTGAAAAGGCCGCATCTGACCTGGGACTGCACTGTTTTCAATGGTGCCAACAGGCGACATTGGCGCCGAAAGAGTTTATTGGATCGAGACCGATTGCCGTTTTCAATCCTTTACTCCATGACTGTTTATGAAATAAATAATGACAGCAGAAAATATAAATTAGCTGGATTTTTATAATGGCATGTGAACAAAGAAATATTAGGTCTGGTATAGGTCTACTGCATTTGCTAAGGCGTTAACAGTCATATTTATATATATATGTCTGGTATAGGTCTACTGCATTTGCTAAGGCGTTAACAGTCATATTTATATATAGGTCTGATATAGGTCTACTGTATTTGCTAAGGCGCTAACAGGCGTATTTATATATAGGTCTGATATAGGTCTATTCTATTTGCAAAGGCGCTAACAGGCGTATTTATACAGTAAAACCCCGCTAATGCGACCACCAAAAAGGGGCATAATTCACAGTGGCAAGGGCAGGTGGTTGCTTAATGCAGGACGAAAGTTATGCAGAAAGCTCCTATAGGAGCTTTCTGCATAACTTTCGTCCTGCATTAAGCAACCACCTGCTTATGAAAACAGCCATGTTTGTTTAAGTGGTCGCATTAAGTGGTCGCATTAGCGGGGTTCTACTGTATATAGTTCTGATATAGGTCTATTCTATTTGCAAAGGCACTAAAAGGCGTATTAATATATAGGTCTGATATAGGTCTACTCTATTTGCAAAGGCACTAACAGGCGTATTTATATATAGGTCTGATATAGGTCTACTCTTTTTGCAAAGGAGCTAACAGGCGTATTTATATTTAGGTCTGATATAGGCCTACTCTATTTGCAAAGGCGCTAACAGGCGTATTTATATATAGGTCTGATATAGGCCTACTCTATTTGCAAAGGCGCTAACAGGCGTATTTATATATAGGTCTGATATAGGTCTACTCTATTTGCAAAGGCGCTAGCAGGCGTATTTATATATAAAAAAGGGTTAATATTTTTTAAAAGAAATGTCAAAACGTCTTTTTTGAAACTTAAATTCGACAAATATTGCTAAGCACACTATAGGAAATAAAAGGAATACCTATTTTAGAGTCATTAAATGTGTTTGTGATAGACATGGAAATGGCGTAACAACGTTAACCATTTCTATGATAAAGACAGTTTTTGGCACCTTTGCAAACAGTGTAGACCCGGATTAGACAGCTATCAAAATATAAATCTGAGTATGAAATTTCTTTCATAGCCAACTTTTCATTGTTATCTGGTAATTATAGAATTTAGTCCATGAAGATGCATGCAGTGATAAATCATATTCATTGAGGAAAGGTTTAATGCGACTCGTTAGTCATGGAAATGGAAAAGAAAAAGTCAGTCTGGAGATATTGCAATTATAAATTATTTTGTTTTACTTAGCAGGTTACAATCAATTAAACAAAAACTTCTAATAAATATATTGTTTTACCATTTGTAATGATATCGTATCACCATAATCCGTGCACCATATTCCCGTGATTAGTTATCAGGAACGAATATTATAATGACCTTCTTCTATTTGTCCTTCTTGCGATAGTTCATTTGTCAGGAATTAAGTTGGCTCATGCTGAAAACATATAACTCCACTATTATTTATGTTGGATTCTACAAAGCCTATTAGCTACCTTTATTCATTTTGACAAGTGCATCGTACATCAAGCTTTTCATTTCTACATAATGACACGCCGTATAAAACTATGCTTTAGCTGGGTTTTTTACAGGGTAACTCATTACGGCCATGCAGCAACGCATGTTGACTTTTCAAAATCATGTCATGATTCGTTCGGTGATTTTGGTTCAAAATAAAAAAAGACATTTTTACACAGAATCAATGGAAATAAAAATTGTCATACTGTTTGTATAATACAGCCTTTGTACTACATTGTTCCACTGATAGTTGATATCGTCAGCCGGAATTGTTTCGACCCATTAATTCCAAGACACTCTCTAAGCGGTGGGTCCATAGTGGTGCTTAGCCATAATGTGTGAGCGGATGACTTCCAGCTCATCTCTTCTATCATGTGTCATAGCCTACTGGATGTTCTTTTGGCAGTGTGAAACATATATAATTCATATTGCTCTCTTCCTGTGTGTCCACTTGACGCCAAGGTGATGGGCATCTTGTACTGCATCCCTTTTAGCTCTCATCTAAAGTGGGATTATCTAGAATCTCCAACAGACTTCATGCACTCCCTCAGAGCTTTGCCTCTCATAAGTTGCACAATCATTTGTCAGCTCAGCCATGACTAAGCGCCTGCTTGTAGGAGACGCCATCACAATGTCAGGTCTCCTGGACGTAAGGACGGCATCGGGTTTGATCTCGTTGTAGCCTTTTCTCTCTCCTTGACAAATTCTCTCCGTTGCCCCCTTCTCATATGTGTACCGACATAACGTGATGGTTGTGTTTCATGCGGAGTTACCTATTCCAGCGTTCATTTTCTGCCACAAAGCTTGCACATGGCGTCTTCCTATTAGGTCCCATCTGTTCAGATTGAAATTGATGGAAGCAGATCGTAGATATATCTGAACAGTAACCCAATTCTATGCGGTTCACAGCACCACACATATGCCCATGTCAATCTCCTCGGTGCGATTAATCGTCTCAACAGTCAGACGTCGCCTACGAGCAAGAGGATTGAAAGCAAGGCGTCCTTAGGTCGGGGTACCGTTAACACAACGTCACTGGGAGATGCATGTCGGTTGGACTTGGCCTGACTCTGTCTGGAAATTACAACAATGGTCGAGCGTGCTTTCCTCAAACGAATCGCGTTTCAATGTCCAAATGGCAGACAGAAGACTTCGTATGTGGATACTCATTGGTGAACGATTCGACCGTCACAACATAGTGGAACGTGTTCGTTTTGGAGGTGGTAGTTGAAGGTAATTGGAGCAGTGGACGGAAAACTCACTGCAAATGAGATGTCGGGATGAAATAATTAGGTATCGTAGTGCCATTCTTGCAACAAGGTAATGCTGACACTTAACAGGATAATGCGCGACCGCACACCGCTAGAGTCAAAAGAACTTCCTGAGGGAAAATGATTTCAATGTGTTGGATTGGCCGTCTCGATCAGCGTGCAGACGTCAACAATGTCTGAGATCTAGAGCGTGCACTGCACGCAGAGTGGCTGAACATACCCTTAAGAGTCGTGAGAAGGCTTATTCACAACATGAGGTGGTGCTGTTTGACCATTATTGAGCGTGCATGTGGATGCACTAGGTATTGAGAACAGACGGTAGCGCCAAAAGACCGCTTACTGCTACGCCAGCGTTGGCTCTATTTTCATGTTTGCCTTCATTCTGTGCCAAGGGTTGGTTAAGCAGTAGGTAAGAACACTTATATAGTTATTTTCCCCATTTAGTACAAACATAATACATTTATACATAGATTTCTTACTGACGACTCTGAGTATATAGTTTTAGTCGGATTGAGAACGTATCGAAAAAGATCCCCGGAGATTGGTTTTGAGAGTGTGAACAAAATTAAGAATGGACTTCAGAAAGGGACAACTAAAGTTGAAACGAATATTTTAGCAAAATAGTGGAAATTTCGAGTAGAAAGACTCGCTCGTCGTCGCAGTTTTTCGTCGTAAAGTTTAAACAACAGTTAAAACTGCAACAAACTGCAAACATAGGTACCTAACACTGAGATTAAATGGTTTTATATTCGCCTTTTATAGAATTAAAACTTGTCATATGTATAGGAAGTCGCGCGAGTTTGTTTAACTTCTCCTATAGGGGTTCTGTTAGTTGTGAATTTACATCACAAACTCGGGTTGGTACATATTTGTGCTCTTGTAGACATTGATTATTAAAACGATGTTGAAAACTTTCATTCATGTTAGGTTCCCTTCTTCGTGTACATTGTATATCAGTCAAGCAATTTGTCCTCTCATTGCATTTCAAATGGTTCACCTATGATTTGGAATTACAAATCAGCTAAGTTTTCCTTTGTTCATAAAATATTTTATTACAGGTCGCTTGCGTGTTTCTCTGTGTAATATATAGTAAATATTGCCTCAGAGAGTACTCTTCTATTAACCGTTACTTCCCTCTATGTGGTGCTATGACTGCTTTTGATGACGGTATGTTTCTATAACTACTCTGAGGAAGTCTTATGGACGAAACATGTCAGTTAGAAAGTAAAATGTTTTAAAAACATCTGAAGTTAGTTCTTCATTTTATCTATTATCTATAACTAACTATGGTATGCTCGTCATACTCTTATGAAAATAATCATGTATTCGGTTATTTCTGGATGATAAAAGCACCTGTGCGATTACCAATCGACACGTTCAGTATAATTCGTATGTTCAGCATGTATATTATATTAATAATAATAATATAAGTTCATTGTATTCAGTATGTTCGGTATAATATAACAAATATTGCCTTTCTTGAGAGTGATAATGCATATTATCAACCTTTACCAAATATTGCTTTCCACAATTAACGCATAGGCCCACACATTTGCCTCGGATTGAACAAATGCACTCTGTCTCAAGGAAAGCAATATTTATTTTGAAATAAAATACATGAAAATGATTGGTTTATTCTTGTGTAAAGTCGATTAGTTTTGGTGTAAAAGCACTGCGACACATTTTGGCTATATGCTGTCTGTGTTGACCAGGCAAGGAACAGTTTTTGAAGGTTGTGTGTGTGGGGATGTGGAGTGCGTGCGTGCGTGCGTGCGTACGTGCGTGCGTGCGTGTATGTACGCGCGCACTTCAGTTGTGTTTCTGGTGTTGATGTGGACCTTTGGTATGGCATCTCCTGTCTGATTTCTGTTCTAAGTTTAGTGTCTTAGCATCCATAAATCCCCTCTAGTGCTAATGGCCGTGTAGGTGAAAGTATATTAAACCTCCTTTGGTTTCCTTTTGTCTAAGCAAAGACAATTTGTATAAATCATCTATTTGCGCCAAACACCCAATACCATTAAAACTACCAATTCTATATGAATAGCCAGTCAGAATGACATTAACAACCCACTCGTATTTGATTTATCTACTAGTGTGGCTACATAATGTGAATAAATTTCCGTTCAGTGACAGACTATTTCCTATAATTTCTCATGATATCAACTATGAAGTTGATTGAATCGTTTATCCCTTTACCCGACAGATACGTTTTAATGCATTTGAAAACAGAATAGACCCAGATCAAACGGTTCCTGTAGGAGCCAACTGATTAGGCTGTACTCTGTTTGGTTATGAACTAATATAGCTCTGTTTCAGCAGAGTCTGTCCTGATAGATATATTTATTTAGCATCTAAAGTTGCACACGGTTTACATGATATTAATACATAAAAATGACATATTTAAAAACTATGGTACAATCAAAAATTGTAATGATTTCCATATAAATATTTAAATATTACATAGAAGCAATTTTTAATCAGTTGTATTGAAATATTATAGTAGTGTAGTTCGATCCAATAAGGTGGTATAATATGTTAAAATGATGATGATAAAAATAGATCTAAGTTGACTTTGATCATGCATTGGAAGAGTATGCCGAGGCTGGGAAAGCCCAGAAAAGACCGAAAACTTATTTCCACTGGGCTCCCGAAATTAGAAGAAATACTTAAAATATCTTAGAAAAAAATGTGTGTAAATATGGTTTATTTGAAATGTGTGTAAATATGGTTTATTTGAAATGTGTGTAAATATGGTTTATTTGAAATAAAGGATGTTATAAACCGCTTGTTCATAATGCCATTATAAAAAAATCAGCTAATTGATATTCATACAGTAATTATTTCCTACATTAACCCATTTGCTCCCACGATCCCCATATATGGGACGTAGGCAAACAGTGTAGCCTCTGATCAGACGCCGCATAATGCGGCGTCTGATCAGAGTCTGCACTGTTTACTGATAGGAATTTCAATATAAAACAAAACGAAAATGAAAATTTAGGCCAGGTACTCCTTAAATAAAAAATGGACTAATCCAATCTATAAACATGGAAGAATCCACTGGGAACAAATGGGTTAATATTTGAATATTCAATAAGTAAAAGGTATACAGTTTAGTTCTTTATTTGAAAGATTCCTCGTGTGTTAGCGAATGTTTGTGATGGCACCTATGTCTGGCTGCTTATACATATCTACATCAAACTTGAATCGACCGCTTATCCAATATTAATAAAATAACAATGACAGAGTTATGAGTTTTCCAAAGCCCATCCATCAACTACACAACTTCGTCTGTTTTAGGTGAGTATAAAGTATAAAAACAATTCGGTCCGTGATAATACCAAGTAATCCGTCAATAGTAACTTTAATTATTTCGTTGCCAGTATCACATCTGTGATTACCTATGCAAACAGTTTGGACCCAGATGAGACGCCGAGTAACTCAGGATCCAGACTGTTTGTTCTGTGACTGTTTTCTGTAACACACATGAAAAAACACATGAAAGTTGTAGCAGACGACACAGTTTGCAGATGTAACAAGAAATATCTTTAAAAAAAGATATTCAGCGGCATTCAAATATTGACATAATGTACAAAACAATAATGGTATTAAATTTCTGCCATATTAAATTCAATGTTTGGAGATTTTATAGTACAGGGAACTAGATCTATGATGGTTGGTTATTATTATACTAGCAGACAGGCGTGCAACGGAAATGACTTAAACAAAAGTTCGATCAACTATTTCATTCAATATACTTTATGGTTATGTCTATTTGTTAGTGAATTTGGAGGCGATGCTATTTAAATATACTACAATGAGTTGGAGCCTTGGTCTGACTGCATATTTGTTTTTTAGGCGATTATAATGTTTGAAAAGAATAAGTGAACGTGGAGTAGAAGAAACAATTATTGAAAAATTTCAAATACCTTTTATAGGAAATCACTATTAACTTGTACATGAAATGCAAAACAACCATAACAGCACTGCTAAGATGTCTGGATGACCGCCGGAAAATGTCAGAAGTACGTTCGGAACAAATTTTCCTTTCGCAACAACAACTACAACTCCATCACAAATAGATACATTATTTGTTTAATTACATGTCATAAGTATCTCAAACATACCAAAATATAGTTTTCTGACCCAACCAAAACAAATGATTTTTTTTTAAATCACGAACACCCCTGCTCTATTTAATAAGTAAAATGTATTCAACTCCGGTCGAAATCTGCTCAAAAATCGATGGGTTCATTCACTTCGATCGTCCTTGAAAGTTTAATTGACAACCGATTTCCATAAACCGTGTCTTATTTATCAAAGAAATCATCACTCTTGATTAGAAGTCATCTATGTTTTCTCAGAATATTAGCACGCTTTTTCAACGAGTCGCCAAAGTGACAACCAACCTCTCTATTTTATAAAAATCTCTACAAGCTTGATATTCATATCGATGAAAGACTTACAAAACGAAAGTTGTGACTTTCGCCGATATCAATATCAAGCTTGTAGAGTTTTTTATGCCCCCAGATCAGATCTGGGGGCATATTGTTTTTGCCCTGTCTGTCTGTTTGTCTGTTTGTTTGTCAGCAACTTTAACATTGGTCATAACTTTTGAGCCAGTACAGATAGAGACTTGATATTTGGCATGCATATGTATCTTATAAAGCCGCACATTTTGAAGGGTGACATGTCAAGGTCAAGGTCATCCTTCAAGGTCAGAGGTCAAATATATGGGTCAAATCACCGACTTTAACATTGGCCATAACTTTTGGACCAGTAGAGATAGAGACTTGATATTTGGCATGCTTGTGTATCTCATGAGGCTGCACATTTTGAGGGGTGACATGTCAAGGTCATCCTTCAGGGTCAAAGGTCAAATTGTCTGTTTCTTTGTCTGTAACTTTAACGCAACATTAACATTGGTCTTAACTTTTGAGCCAGTACAGATAGAGACTTGATATTTGGCACGCATATGTATCTCATAAAGTCGCACATTTTCAGGGGTGACATGTCAAGGTCAATGTCATCCTTCAAGGTCAGTGGTCAAATATATGAGGGGCATAGTTATTCACAAACACATCTTGTTAGAAAATAGTATTTGAAGAAATTATGATAACACGATATTCATTCATGCTATCAGACCGGGACAAAGCCTTATAGAACAGCTATATGGTGTTTCGACTTGAATTATAGCGTGTTTCTATTTCGAACCTCAGAGTCAGCCTGTGTCCTAGAGAGGTTGGTTGTC